>JAPMOQ010065315.1:15977-27725 GCA_026543055.1 Argiope trifasciata | reverse complement strand
GAGGAAAAATTAGTCTGATTCATTCTATCCCTGTAATTCAATTGCAATGTTATTTAAAGAGAGATGGTTGCTTCGTTCAACAGAAGACCCTCCTCCCTTAAGCGTAGACATTCTTTCTCTGATATTCGTTAACCGAACGTTTCTTTTCTTTACATTTTCATTATCGCGAAACAAACGAAGTATTTTGCCATTTAATGTGCTCCTGTTCACTTTGGATGTCTTTTTTTTGGAGGGGAAAGCATAAAGATTTCTGAATCGTTGTTTGAAATTGGTCGTAAACAAAGGAATGTAACGCATAAATATACCACACCTCTTGTTATTTGCGCATGCTATTTTCTATACAGTAAAAGCTCCTTATTCGTGCATCCTTCATTCGCGTTTTCACTATTCGCGGATTAAAAAAATGCGACCCAATTCCTATATTCACGGCTAAAAATTTCTTTATTTGCGGATCTAATAAGTACGTACACAATCATAAAAGAATTCCAACCCAATATGCTTTGTAAATGCCGTCAAATGGACTAATGAAAAAAGTAAAATGGATCTTATTACAACTTTGTCTAAAGTATGTTGTTAAATGCAAAATGAAAACATAGCCGAAATCGCGAATGGAATAGGCCGAGATCGGTTCGAACAGATAGAATCAAGTGACATTCAGGAATTTCTTGAATCGTAAAATGAAGATCAGACTGAAACCGACTTGGAGGGAATGCTAAATTCATAGCCCATTGAAAAAGAGGCTTCAACAAGCACTGGAGACGTGACATTTTATTTCAAAAATCTTAATGAAGGTTTGAGAATGGCAAATGAGCTTTGCGATTTCTTTATGAACATTGATTCTTCTATGGAAAGAAGTCTTATTTTTAAGAGGCAAATGGCTAATACGACTGCTGCGTATCAGTCTGAATTGAAGGAGATTTTAAAAACTGCCAAGCAAGTGAAAATTACAAAAATCTTTAAACCATTGCCTAAGCCTTAAGATAATTAATCAAAATGTTCGAAAACTTCAATTAAATTGATTTTTTTATTTTTTATTTTGTCACCTAGGAACGTATCCCCGATAATCCCATATAAATTACCATTCCGTATTGATGGTTTCTCTATTCGCGGCATATTTATGGAACATATACCCCGCGAAAAAAGAGCTTTTACCGTATTTGAGAATTATAATAAGGAAATAATTATAATCGCCATAATGAAACTTATTTTTAATTTTAATATGAATTCATGGTACTAAAACGTTTCTCAATAAATGTCCTACAAAATGATACAATTATCTTTAATGTAAGTAAGATATTTCTCGAGATTTTCGAGTTCAAACATACAGACGCTTTCGGGAGACTTCATTTGATATTATGTATAGATGCTATAAAGCTTCGGTTTCAAATGTTTTTTTTATTTCTCCGTTTACACAGGGTTAGTAGCTTTATAATAATCTCTAAATGTTTCCCTGATACGAGACATAATAAAAATGGATTTTTTGGAAACATTAATGCCAATGTTTAAGGATGGGCTAACGGTTTACCTTTTTGTTGCTCCGACTTTCCTCGATGGAGATGTGTATTAAAATCTCATTTAGTCATCATAACATTAATCAGAATTGTTAATGTATCAATCTTTGATGTCGATCTTCATCGTATTACTGCCATTTTCTTAACAATTACTTTGAAGAGCTTGAGTGGTAACGTCAAATATTCAGTCTCCGTTTACAAAATGTTTAGTGCGACTGTTAAATATCAACCTTTCCCTAAAGTAGCGGATTTTTATGACGAAAAATCTGTATTCCTAACTGGAGCATCGGGTTTTGTTGGAGGGGTAAGTATTTACGAAATTTTGACTGTGATAAATACTACAAATTTTACTATTAAATAAATGTACTAGAAATAACAGATTAAAATATAGAAAATATTTTTCAGATATAAAATTCGGAATTCAATTCAAACATCATTCAATATTCATTCAATTCAAACATCATACATTATTCATTCAATTCAAACAATGATATAAATCCTCGGAAACTTCATATTTATAACAAAACAATTTTTTTTGAATGAATGTTTTATAATTTCTTTTTTTACTGTCTGTTTTTACTGTTATCTTTATTGTATTGCTTTTAACACATTATTTTTTATAACTGCTACTTTGTATCCAACTTTTTAATAAAAATTATTTTTTACTTTTTAATTGCTTAATACAATAGTGTTTTTGAAACTCTTTTTTAAGTTCCCGTTTTTCCCTACTTACTAATCTATTTCAAATATGACATCTTGTAATAATAATAATATGGCATCTTGTAATCAGCTTTGAGATCAAATGAGAAATTTCGTTTTGAATGAAAACTACATGAACTATATGATTAATTGAATAATTAAATATTTATTGTTATCGAGAACGAACAAATATACAGAATTGAAACACTTTAGTATATCAAGAAGTGCATAATCCTTACAAACATGAAACAAATAAAATGCAAAAGCGTAGAAAAAGCATGACAAATTAAAGGAGTCTAACGGAAAGTGAACTTATAATTCAACGAATTTTGTCACTGTGTCTTTTTAATACAAAATAATAGGGTATGGTATTATTTTGCAACTAACTTTTTTACAGACAAAGTTTTGTAAACAAATTAACATCTTTGATGAAGAATTTGTTGAAATTTAACCCTTCTCTGAAAAGTAATTAACTATTTGCTGAATAAGAGGGCTTGTTTATTGCACTAAAAACTAATATATATGATTTTATTATAATTTGAATTTTCCCAGAAAATTAATCTTTATATTTTTAACACTCTTAAATATTTTTACCTGTCAAAGTTAGAGAAAATAATTAAATAATGGTGACGAATGAATGGTGACGAGAGAAGACATCGGAGTGCTAAAGGTTGACCTTCTTTCACCTTGATTCATTTTAAAATTTACATACGCTTTCAATTGAATAGCCAATTCACGAGCTCGGTCGATATTTTTACTCTATTTGCAACGTATCCCTCGCCTGATCAAAAATAAAAACTGCATTAGATATTTTGAAATAGGTTACAAGACTCTAAATATGTTTTTAATCATAAATGAAGAATGCACTTAAAGCTAAAGAAAAAAAAATTACAAAAGAGAAAAGAAGTCTTTAAGAACATCCATTTTATAGTCTATCGAAAAGTACTATTTGTTTCAGAACCTGTGCCTATCATTTTCGGACGATTTCATTTCACTGAGGGGCACTCATTAATTAGAGCACTTTTTCTAGATTTTTTTTCTTAATTAAATTTTTCATTTCTCTATTTTGAAAATGTTAGTTACCATTTGATTTCGAACTATTCTATTTTATTTTAATTTGTGTAATTATTCTTTACTTTGCTTGACAAAAAACATTATCTTCTAGCTGTTTCTTCACCCTCATTTTGATATAATTGTATAACTGTGGAGAACTTCTCATCTCAAAAAGGCAATAAAAATATTTGTTGATTGTCAGAAAATAGTAGGCAATAAAATTTATTTTATTTGAAAAAACTGTAAAAATGTAAGCCACTGAAAATATTTCAATAATAATTAAGCCACAATGGATGTAAGAAACAAAATTATTAAACATTCATGAAATTTTAAATATTTAATTAAAATTTCAATCAACACAGAATATTGTTTTCAGTGTCTCATGTTTTTATACTTTTACCTTGGTCTCCGCATTTTAAATAAAAATTATTGTCTTTTTTTTAAAGGAAAAGAGTTCATTGAATTAAATTTTAATTATTTTTTAATCATTGTTTATTATCGAAGCAAAATCCCGCTTCCTATACTCAATTTTGATCTGAGTGAAAATTAATAAAAACAACTAACAAGTAAGAAAAGATAATCTTTTCTTAAAACGTATTTCTTGTCATAAGTGTTGAATTTTTCTTCTTTCTCTTTGAAAGTTGTAATTTAAACGGATGTTACTGTTTCATTTCTTGGATTAAACATG
This sequence comes from Argiope trifasciata, assembly GCA_026543055.1. Taxonomy (NCBI): domain Eukaryota; kingdom Metazoa; phylum Arthropoda; class Arachnida; order Araneae; family Araneidae; genus Argiope; species Argiope trifasciata. Next base: position 23,774 of record JAPMOQ010065315.1, on the reverse strand, counting down.
AAATTTGCTATTGTATCATAAAATGAAATAATGAGCTAAAACACATAATTATATCTCCAAAGTTTTTTTTATGGAAAAATTCGTTAAAAAAACTATATTGTGTATTTGTTTTTTAATGCAGGCTATATTGGAAAGTCTGTTAAGGTGCTGTCCTGGAATCAAGTCAATTTATATACTTCTAAGGTCAAAGAAAAATGTGCCGCCAGAAGTTAGAAAAGAGCAAATTTTCAATAAAAAGGTATGTGAAACAAGAATTGCTCGATTTATAGATTAATATTCAATTCATTTGATTGAAACAGTTTTAATGCTTATCACAATGCATTTTGATATGCAACTAGTTATATTGCTTTAGTTCATGTGTGTTAATTGTAAACATTACTGAATTAAATGCATTTATTCTAAAATGAATTAAAATCTAACTCTTGCTCTAAGATTAAAATCTCATATTCCTTTGAGTACCTTATTGTAATAAAAAAGCAAAAATTGTGCATATACAAGGGCTAAGCATAGCATAGCCTTCCGTAATTTCTGAGAAGGGGGTCTTTTATGAATCATGATGATGATCTTTGAGTATCCTTCAAATGGATTTATAGAGTTCAAGTTCTGAAATTGACAATTATCATTATTATCAAATTATAATTACTGAAAATATTTTGACTCAGTAACTTCTAACTGCATTTATATTTTCTTTATTTTCATATGTTAGGTCAATTAACTTCACAAAACTGGCCAAATTTCAACGACATTTTATTTGCGATTTTTCAACTCCTTTTATTATTTTATACTTTTCCTATATATACTTATTTATATATCTTGTTCAAATTTTCAATCGTTGATAAAATACTTTTTATTCATCCACACGAGTTCAAATACATTTTTTTAACTTGTAGTGGATGACACTCGATGTTAATACAGTTTTTTCAAATATTAATTCATTCATTAAATTTAATTAGTTTTTAATACTTTAAATAGAGTTTTGGCAGTTGGTAATGAAAATGGAAATCAATGGACAGTAGCTCAATCAGTAAAATGCAGATTTTAGTATTTTTGTATTTTTCATGTAAAAGTGAAGCATGCGAGTTCAGTTCTTGTGAAAATCAATCATTTTTTGGTAATTATTTAAAAGAAAGTAACTAAAATAAAAATTTTCTTTGTTGACCTAAGTAGGAATTGAATTATTTTTTTATATTACTTGTTAAGAATACTAATTTTCTCAACGAAATGAGTCACGGCTGCATCGAAAGCAATCATTTCGCCCTCCATACTGAATGTGAAAGTGGAATTAAGTGAAAATCATTATTGCTATTGTGAGACATTTACACAAAGTATATCAAATCATATAAACACAATCTATTTTAGTGTTGTACATTTCAGATCATCATTAACAATCCATACTCATATGTTAGAATGTGAGCTCGCTCCGTGCAAGTAGACCAGCGTCATACATTTACTCAGGTCCTTGTATAAATTATGCAAAAAAATCGAAAAAATAGCGTAATTTTACATTTTTTTATGCACTCCCAGATATTTTAATTAAAATTATAGGAAACTTAATAATCGTTCCATTATCTTGAGACCACTACTTTTGATTATTCTATCTCATTCAAGGATGAGACACAGAAGGATGATCGCATTTCCGGAATTCTTCGTTATTCTTTGACCTTGACTTTCGCCCTATTTGGTACTTTTTCCTTCAATTTTTTTCACGTGTATTTGAGTATCGTGTCGGTTCCACCCGTATTATTTTCGGTCCATGAGTAATCGCAGTTCATTTTATTTTTAAATGTAAACATCTCCTTCCATCCACCCCCTCGTCCCTATTTTGACGAATTAAACCCATCCTAACAATGCACAAAAGCGCGGAGGATTTCAGAATCCATTGTCAAGCAATAAGATAAATGCACTCTTTAAAACAATTTTTTTTTTTTAATCTTTTAAAAGACATCAGCTCAGATATCAGATAATATGGGATATCTATGAGATATTGTATGATATTCTGAATGTTGGACCGTTTTTTAAAAAATAGATTAAAGTATTATAGGACATTTTGTGTTTATAAGATTGTCCATAAGAATTGTTCTCCAAATAATTAATTGGACTCAATTTTAAATGATTATTTTAATTCAAAATTCAGCAATAAAAAATGTCTCAAAAATTCGACAGCGGCTTTTATTCCTTAAATGTGGATCATAGACATATATTGTAAATTACAAAGTCGCGTTAAAAAGGTGCTATTATGAACTCGATTAAAATTTTATAAGAATTAAACAAAAATTACTAAATTTAAATTCTTATATGGACTACGCGTACAAAAAATTCCCAAATGAGTAAAATGGGGTCCATCCTCTAATAAGGACATGTACAAAATTTCAACATTTTATCAAAGAAGTCTCAAAGCTATGAAACTGCATAAATGCTGACTTAAACCAATTTTCAATGCCTCATATAAGAGGAAAAATCTTATCGGATGTTCATGTCTTGGAGGTCATACACAAATTTATAAAGAAAATTGTGATTGAATAAATAAATAGCAATATTGATATTTGTTGATTCAAAATTATTAAAAATTTGTAAAAATAACAACTTAAAAGAAAGATTACATAAAGAAACGATAACATAAGGAAAGATTACATAAGTGTTTTACAAGCTCATTGACTGAGCTATTTTTAAGTTAAATTCTGTAATTCATTATATAAAATTTAAAAGTAGTTTTCAGGAAACATAGATTTTAGATTTGTATTTAAAACTAAACATATGATGCATATTCTATTTTCTTTCAATGCATTCCTGCGCCACGTCATCTGCATTGAAGCAGTAAACATTTACGTTTTAATTTGTGATTGACCCCTTCACCAAATTTGTTTTAACATATCTTTGAGAGAATCCAATTTGAAATTCTGAAATTTTGTACATGCCATTGTTAGAGAATTGGGCACATTTTACTCATTTGCGATTTTTTTGTACGGGGTCCATGTAAAAATTTTAATTTCGTATTTTTTTAAAGTGTAATCTCCTGAAAATTTTTATCAACTTTCTAACATTTTGTATCTTTTTTCAATCAACTTTTTAATTTATAGGATATGTCTATGATCAATATTTAAGGAGTAAAAACAGTGGTTAAGGTTTTTGAGACACTCTGTATAGTAATTACATTAATAATAAAGGCTTAGAGTTGCTTAGAGAGCCATTTTGTTTTAAAAGCACTAGAATCAGATAACAGTTTCCAAACATACGTTATACTTAATCGACAACCAGCATTGATGAAAAGTTGCATCAAAAAACAAAAGATACTTATTTCAGTTCTTGTCTTTGGAACTTTTTAGTATAGTTTAAGCTTCCCTAACTTCATTTTTTTAAATAATTGTTAAGCATTTAGAATTAATATATAATAAACTTTTAAAGATTAAATAATAACTTGAAGTAAGCTAAACGTTTCTAAATATTTAATTACAACAAATGTTTAGTAGTGAGTTTAAACTACTAAAAAGAATGGAACAGGGAAACTTTAGAATTTTTTCAACAAATAAGAAATGGCATCATTTCAATGCTTTTACAGATTGGAATGGAAATCCTTCCAAAAAGGAAGGATCTTGATCAAAATTCAAAACAGAGAGGCATTAACAAATTATCAAAAGCTACACAATTTAAACAAAATCATCCACAATCTCTATTAATTTAATCTTTTAAGTTTCCCCTAAATAATGCACAATCGATGTCAATGAAATAACAAAATAAAAATAATAATTGGTTTTTATACTTACATTTCAGTTAGAACTAAAGAAATTGTATGAGACTTAATCAGAAAAAAAACCCGTTTTATCTGCTTTTTTTAAATCCTTGAAAAAGAATATCTGGGATATCTTTATTCTTAGAATGAGAATTCCTTTCTCTGTAATTCTGGATCACAGATATTCTGTGAATTTTCTCTCAATTTTCTGTAAAGTGTCAAATTGACCAGTAAAGGTATGATTTTACGATTAATCCATTTTTGCATTGTTGATATCTTTGGAAAACAGACACGGAATTTGACCAATTTGTTTGACTTTGCGTTTTGCATTTTTGAAAAATACATAAATCATTTGCAAATAGTTGTATCATATCAAATATTTTGCTATCAATCTTTGATATCGTTGATCTATTTTTTAATCCAATTTAATTCATTACTTCTGAGATATTATTTGCTGAAGTGGGGATGGAGCAAACTCCCTAGATGGCCCCAGATTCTCAACTGGCTTAGAATATATAAATAGTATAGCAAGTAATATTTAAAAAAAAATTCAATTCCTACTTAAGTCAACAAAGAACATTTTTATTTTAGTTACTTTTTATTAATGATTATTCAGCTTTTTATTAAGGAAATTCACAAAATGTTTTAATCTTAAGTAAATAATATGAGAAATGAATAATTTCTGGTGAAATATAAATGTAAAATGGTTTTCTCCACTTTAATTCTGGTGAATAAATGCATCTGTGATTTTGAAGAATAATTTTTCTTTTCATTACTTAAAATAACTATCCATTTCATATATTGAATTTTTTTCTTTAATATGATTCTAATTTTCATATCATCAAAATTTAACTAAGTTTCTAATTATTTTATCAGAAAATATTCTTTGTTTAATTTATTTAATATAGTTTTTAGTTTTCGTTCAGGTAATTCGTCTTCATTGTCATCTTAAAATTAAATCTTACATAATAAATAAGTAATAATTTTTTTTTATAAAAAAATTCAATTCCTACAACATAGAATTTTTTTATTTTAGCTATTTTTTGAATTAATTATCAAAAAATCATTAAATATCAAAAAATGACTGATTTTCGCAAGAATTGAACGTTTATTTCAAACATTTTCATTACAAACTGCTAAAACTCTATTTAAAGTATTAAAATCTATCAAATTTAATAAATGAATTTATATTTGAAAAAAAACTGTATTAATATCAAGTATCATCCACTGCAAGTTTAAAAAATGAATTTGAACTCGAGTGGATGAATAAAAAGTATTATATTAACGATTGAAAACTTGAACAAGATATATAAATGAATAAATATAGAAAGAATGTGAACTAATAGTAGAAATTGAAAAATGAGAGTTTTTAATTCTCCTGGAAGTGGCGATTTGAGTCAAAGGTGGAATTGTTATGGTTTCACTTCACTATGATACCGCCTCCCTATTCCAAATGTATTATCTCTTGAAATTGAAAAAATCCATTACAAATATTAATGAATAGGTAGCACGCTGAAGTTACTCGTTTTTTTCCATGAGCAGCTAACTTGTCCATTACACATATCGAAGAATTAGTAACATATTGAAGTTAATTATTCTTTTATTAACAAAATAATCCATAACATATATTGAAGAATAGCTAACATAATGAAATTAGTTATTATTTTCATTAACGACAAAATTATCCATTACAAATATATTATATTACCATAATAGGCTATTCTCAATTACATGATAGGCAAGTGGAGCTTTGGTATTTACATATTAACTAGGGAATTTATATATAAGTGATAAATTCTAATAAACTCTCTGAAAGAATACTCGCTGTTTGCAATAGAAGGTAAGGTGATCCTAAAGCTTCTGCTTGCTAATCAAGATATCACTTAAAGGACATATCCATAATCAAAAGGATAGATATGCTTTTTAAAAACTTAGTAATCCGATTATTAAAATGAATCTAATTTTATAATAAAGTGCAGTAGTAAAATCAGAACATTTTAAATAATCGAAAATGATGCTCTTGCACTTACATCTTGTGTTTTTTTAAGTTATTTGAGAAAATCAAAGCGGAAAATCGAGAGTTGTTGGATAAAGTTCACTTGATACCAGGAGATGCATCCCTTCCGAATTTGGGAATGAGTGAAGAAGATGAAAAACTGTTGATTGAAGAGGTGTCCATTGTACTGCATTGCGCAGCTATTATACACTTTACGAAACCATTGGAGTAAGTATAACAGTAACGAATATTACTATTCAAAAACTTGTCATAACAATTTTTTTATACAAACATTTAAGGACAGCAGAATATTTGGTTTCGTGTTGTTGGCTGGCGTCCTGGTCTATGGGTAGCACGTCTTTCCCGTGATTTGGGAGTCTTGGTTCGAGCACAGTTGTTCTTCACTCTGTTTTCTATCTTTAAGGTGTGTGAAAGAAACCCCCAGTAAAGGAGTTGTAGTAATCTACCAAAAAAGCATTAAGCTCATAAAAAATTAAATTAATTTAGAAATGAACTACAAAAAGTAAACAAAAATAATAACATAATGAAATAAAACCTATTTATGAAACAAATCTAAATTAAAATAATTCAAGAAACAAAACGTAAATTTATTGCGGAAACAAAATTAAAAATTGGAAATTAGAAATTATTTTGAATTCGAGGAAAATTCAAAATTGAAAAAAAAAAACACACCTATTATTGTGTTTAGTGAGCGTCAATGCAGCTACTACTAAAAAAAGATTAATTAAAATAAATTAGCAATATAAGCCAAGTTAAAAGGAAAATAATGGAATCATGATTAAATCAAATAGAAAAACTAAATATAAAAAATTAAAAAACAAAATAATGTAAAAAAATATTATTACGAGTGCAATCCCGCCAAAAAAGGGTCTCTTATATTTTTAGATATACAAAGAACCATTTATTTTCTATAATTGTTACATCACTTTAAAGATTGAAGAATGCTTTATTTTTCAACATAATCGCTATTTTGGTAGATGCATTTTTGTAGACGCTGTGGCAGTTTTACAATGCCCATGTCATACCAGGTTGCCGCCATGCCCTTCAGGAAGCGTTGAACCTCATCTTTCACCTCATCATCGGAGCAGAACCGATGTCCAGACAAATGCTCCTTCAACTTAGGGAACAGGTGGAAATCGCTGGGTGCCAAGTCCTGACTGTAGGGTGGGTGTATGATGACGTTCCAACCAAAATTTTGCGGGAGATCGACGGTTTGATGGGCGGTGTCGTGGAGAATGCTTACTCCCTTGCTCAAAATTCCTTTTCTCCGGTTCTGAATGGCCCTTCTGAGTTTCTTCAGTGTTTCACAGTACCTGTCAGCGTTGACTGTTGTCCCAGCAGGCAGAAAGTCGACCAAAAGTACACCCTTCTTGTCCCAAAACACAGTTGCCAGGACTTTACAGGCCATGACCTTGCTTGGATTTTCGTGGTTTGGGCGAAGAGGGATGTCGCCACTCGCGTGACTGTTGTTTTGTCTCAGGTGTAAAGTGGAATGCCCAGGTTTCGTCACCCGTGACAATCGAGTTCAAGAAGTTTTCCTTTTCGTCTCCACAGTGGCGAAGAAATTCGCGGGAAGCATCAACCCGTTGTCGTTTGTGGTCTTCGGTAAGCATACGTGGCACCCATCTTGCACACACCTTCCGACATTGCAACTTTTCCGTTAAACTCCTGTAGACGGTGCTTCTAAAAACCCCAGGAACCAAAATGCAGAGAGCATCCAGAGTGATCCTCCTATCTTTACGCATGAGTTCCTCAGCTTTCGCGATTGTCTCGTCGGCAATCGACGGCCTCCCGCTCCTTTCTTCGTCATGAATTTCAGTACGACCGGCTGTAAACTCTCTACACCACTTGCGAACATTTTTGATATCCATGCACGACTGTCTATACACTTCCGTCAATAGGCGGTTAATTTCAACCGGTTTAACGCCTTTTACGTTCAAAAATCGAATAACTGCGCGCACTTCGCACTTGGCGTTAACATTTATCGGGAGCTCCATTTCGAATGGCTGCCAAGACAAGACTGAGCATCCGAGAGAAGTGCCTGCGTGCTTAT
>JAPMOQ010065315.1:0-15967 GCA_026543055.1 Argiope trifasciata | reverse complement strand
AAAATTATTTATCACTTCATAAATTTGCTTAAGTTTATTTAAAATATCATTACACACACATTACTATTATATATATATATATATATATATATATATATATATAATTGTGCTTCACATTTTTTTTGTTAATCAGTAGTGCATTTCTAAAAGATTATGAATTTTAATATGAAGAAATACATTAAGATTATCATTATTATTAGGGCTCGACCATTTTTTCTGTTTTAAAATGGTTTAACTTTTAAATTAAAAATAAATCCCTTAGAAAAATCAGCATGAAAGCCAAAAAACTCCATATTTGAGATTATTTCTTTGTTTCTAAACTCTACAATGGGAACATTTGTGTGTATGAACAAGATATTGAAACTTGAAATTTCATAAGCAGCTAATGCAAATTACAAAACCAAATTTATCTTTTCTTGCAGAGTACGTAAGAGCTCACGAATTTCTCTTTTTATGCAAGCCTTTTTTTTTAACGTTTCCTTTCGGAATGCTCTTGAAAAGGTAAAATATATCCTAGTTAAAAGGTCACAAAAAAACTGATTTTCTGACTTCAAGATGAAAAAAGAAGTCGAAGATGACGATAGATCTTCAGACCTTCCATCGATTCAACAGATGAATCCTTCTTGCCTTTTCCACGTATATCTCAACGATTTCTATAATATTTTAGCATAATAATTCACCTCCGTAATTGTAGTACATATTCCTACTCCGTAATTGGAGTACATATTCCATTTTTATGGGATATTATTAAAACCGAAATATAAAAATATATATTGCAATGAAATTAATTGCAAAGAGAACTATAAATGATAAAAAATATTATTACATAGACGATTAACAAATGAAACAAAATGAACGAAAGGAAAAATAGATAATGTCCTGAGAACATGAACACAAATCATGTTACTCTCTATCTCTACTAATAACAAAGACGAATGTGTATATGCATGTGTATCGTCTTTCAATAGATAAGACCATTTTTTCTAGAACTACCAAATTTGGTGCTGATGTATTATTACTTATGGAACTTGCACAAGCCCGCTGACTACTCTGACAGTGATTTAAGCTGATTTTGAGCAGTAGCTTCAGAGGGTAAAGGTTCCTGAGCATCCAAAGGCAGAAGTCTGACTTCTAGCTCGCAGGAAAATGACACTCATACACTCTCTTGCCCAACCTCTTTTTACTAACGGTCTCTTTCACACACGTCACAGACAGAACACAGGGTAGAGAATAACCATGCCCGAACTAGGACTCGAATCCGGGATGCCCAGATTACAATAAAGATACACACCTCACTAGTCCTATCCTCCCGACCTAGTTAGGACGTCGGCATTATCAAATTTGATACCAGTATTTTTCAGGAAATGGAAATGTGCCTCTGGCATAGTTATTTTATGCCAATTTTAATTGAAAATAAACCTGAATTGTGGCTTTTTATTTCGTAATAATTATGTGTTTCCTAAAATAATACTATCCTACTATAACATTTACAAAAATAATATAGCATAAAAATATATTTGAAACTGTTTCAAAATTTAAAAACTTGTCTTTTTAATGATACTAATTTAACAGTCGTATAAAAGTTATCTAAAATTTGAAGATTTTTTTTAATTGTTTAATTTTCAAGAACAATTTTCTTTATCACTGTAAAATTCGAACTGTTTTTCATTGTTTCGTAAAATATTTAATCTGAGGAATTTCTTCGATTGTTAAATGCTGTGACAGAAGACTGAGGTTTAATATTGACGCGAGAATCAGAGTGGCTGGCTCGGAAACTGTGAATCGCCTGCGACTCTGATTCGAATCCCAGCGGTGGAACTTCAACTGAAGCCCTGTGGCCGAGCGGCAGAGTGGCTGGCTCGGAAACTGCGAATCGCCTGCGACTCTGGTTCGAATGCCAGCGGAGGAACTTTTGACTTTATTTCTATTAATCATTATAATTTATTCTGGAAGTTTCCAGAACAATCTTGATCTTTGTATGACGTGTTTTCCGGACAATACTTCCGGTTATTTGCTATATAAACTACTGTAATATATTTATCGAAAATTGTTTTCAACCCGAGCAAGCTACTGTTAATAAAAATCCTTTATTTCAAATTAGTCTGCATTTATACGTGACAATATGTATATAATTAAAAGACACAAAGAAAAAGTGAAATTTCAATACTGTGAAAGTTAGGAGATAAAATGTCTTTTAATGTTTTTAATAAAGCTACGATATCTTGGGACTAGTCTGTAGTAGACAGGTTCATATACATGGCAACCAGAATAAAGATAAGACAATTAATCATTTTGTCTAGCTGTCTAATGTCTAACAGTTTGATAGAATCATAAATGTTATATAAAACATACATAGCTAAACTGAAATGTAATATAACCAATATAACCAGCGTATATTCTGTGAGTCAGATTTCTAATGTGAGTGAAAACAAACATCTCTGTATGTTTTATAAGACATATGTACTTTTTTCACTAATCAGGGTGGCTTTAATTAAATTTCCACTTTCAAATGGTCATAAAAGAAAATCTACTAGACAACATATTATAAATTTGGTAATAATTTAAAGAAAGTAATGGAAATTTTTCTGCAAAATAAATAAGTAAGTAAAAGCTCAAAAACTTGAGGTATGAAACGAGTATCAAAACAAAAATGTTAAACAAAACAGGGCACGAAGACATTGGTTTAAAATATGTTTAATTGCTTCTGAAATGTAGTACAAACCGTGTTCAATGTATGTTATCTCAAAAGCACTGTTTATGGTGATAATCTAAACAATTTGGCGGAACTGAAAAATACGATACGCCGGCATGTGCTTAAAGCTCTTCTTGATATGCTAAACTTATTATTGAGAATGCATTTCAGAAAATGCATTGGTTATGCTTTGAAACACGATACAGAAGTGATTTAGTAGATTTTAAACTGGTATCTTCATATTTTCCACATTTTTTAACAATATTGCATGCAGCTCTATTTCCTCCTGTTGGTGAGTTTTTGAATATTGTTTTTTTCTTTTCGAAGAAAAAGAAAGTCCCATGACTTTCTTTAAACTATTGCCGAGTTTGGTAACATTTGCACTGGAAGTTTTCCTTTATGACAGTTTTAAAGTGGAATTTTAATTACAACCACCCTGTATATCGAATTAAAGTTTAGGAAAAAGAATTATAAAAAGGATATACTAAAGAAATATAGGATTTAAAATACATGTAATTTTTTTACTAGAAATGAAGACTATGAAAGACTTCAAGATTTGTATTCCCAATGCAAACCAGAATGGCCGAATACATACACCTTTAGCAAATGTCTAGCAGAAAATCTCATCATGGACACAGCGTCGGATTTGCCGGTCGCTATCATACGTCCTTCAATTGTTATAAATACATTGAAACATCCAATATCTGTAAGTTGAAAGTTTAATTTTCTATATTAATAATCAAATACTGTCATTATCCTTTAATTTTAAAGAGCAATTCGTACGTAAATAACAGGTAGCATAATATTTGAAAAAATTCAAAGGGTAAGAAACGTGGTAAAATCATATAATACTGTTTAATAAAAGTCGTAACTAAGTATATTACTTCATTAAGTATTTATAAAGCTGCTTTCCGAATCCAAACTGCAATCTGATTAACTGTAAATTGGATAGAATATTGTTATGAATTCGGATTTGCAAGTCGATGAAGAAACCATCCTTTAAAAGTCTAAAATATTTATTCTGGAAAAGAAAGAGTTTTACACGATTCAAATATTACAACAAAGTATTTGAATAGAGCGTAGTTCAGACGTAACTAACTGCAGGATAAAGACTTTAAAAAATCCCACAATCAGATCTCAAGCGACTGAAATTCAGCAGTTGGCATGAAATTTTTATTGAAATTCGTCACGACTTTGATTTATAGGAACAAAAAGCGAGAGAGAGAGACGCTATTTATAGAAATTCACAATTTCTCATATACAAGTAATATTTACAAGATACAAGTAATATTTAAAAAGATAATTCAATTCCTAACTAAATTAACAAAGAAATACTTTTATTTTAGTTCTTTTTATTAAATAATTATCACATAAATTATTAAGTATCAAAAAATTATTCATTTTCACAAGAACTGAATTTGTATTCTTCACTTTCATGTAAAGAATAGCGAAATACCTGCATTTTACCGATTGAGCAGCAGTCTGTTGATTTCAAATTGTTAAAATTCTATTTAAAATATTGAAAATTAATTAAATTTAATGAAAGAATTAATATTTGAAAAAAACTGTATTAATATCAAGTTTTCCTCTAAAAGTTTAAAAATATATATCTGATATGGATGAATAACAAAGCGGATGAATAAAAAGTTTTTTATTAAACGACAGAAAATTTGTACTAATATATATATATATAAATATGAACTAGTAGTATTTGAAAAGGATGGAATAGTAAAATATTTCATTTTGAGTGTCTAGAAAAGACAGTAATAATACTCTCTTGTTCCAGAGAAGTTGATTTACATTGCAGTGTTGTTTCTGGAGTTAATTATCAATTCTTTTTTATTTCTCAGCTCACTGTTATTAAAGAAAAGTTTCTTTTTTCTTTGGTAAAAATATACACATTATTGGAAAATTAGTTACAATATTATTATTAGTAGTAACAAAACATTTTATGATGCATTTAACTTATTTCTAATGAATCAAAACTATTTTACAATAATAATAATACGAAGAAAAACATTTTTTTCCCAATATTTGTTTCAAATAAGAAAGCTGCTCATTTTACAATTATCTGTCCCTAATATGGCGTTAAGATTATTTTTATGTTATTGATGTATGCAAGGAAACCACGTCTGCATGTGAAATAAACTATCTACATAGAATGTTCCTTGATTTGAAGTGTTCTCTTGTAATATTCTCTCCTTAAATATCTTTCAACCCTTTAGTTTAGTTATATTAACGTCCCATTGTAAAGCAACAATAGGCTATTTTGGGACGGACCTCATAATTTTGAACCACGATCACATAACGAGGACAAACCTGACATAGCATCCTCCCTCCACACCACACCACACCAGCGGCAAGACATTTGGCTTGACAGATTTAACGTGAAAGAAACCCCCTTACACGACGGTTCGTCGCGAACCTGAAAGCCTCCGGTTCTGAAACCGAGATCTTACCACCAGTCCACCGCGGCCCCAACAATTATTGGATTATCATAATTAAATAAACTAATATGTATACTTCTCAAAAAATTCATTGGAATGCACATAAAATTAAGAATTTTTATTCCGTAAGTTTGAAATATGTAAAGAAATAATGTTACCATTTTAAAATTTGAAAAATTCACTTTCATGTTTTTTCTGCCCGATTGTTTTTTTTTTATTTTAATAACTGATGTTAAAAATTATAACAGCATTTATTGTTATAATGAAATGCGAACACATAACGCTTTTCATCAAATCTTTTATCAATGATTTTCTGCCAATATTTAAGTTATGATATGGGTAATTGCGTTTTTCAAACTTTACTTATGAAACTGATTATTGTGCTTTAAGATTGACTTTTTTTTAAGTATAAGATATAAAATTCATTACGTACAGAAAGCGTACGCTATTACATTCACGCCAGGTAAAGAAAAATTATAAGAACCAAGCCAAAAATATTATCATTCTTTTTCAGGGATATGTAGAAGAAAATTCTGGTATGGCGGCACTTACTATTGGGGTAAGGCATGATTTTTTTGTCTCTGTTTTATGTATCGAATTCAGCACCAAATTAATAGTATTTTAACTGCAATTTTTGTTTAAATCTGCATCAAGAGAAAATTGGTTTTATACCTGAGACGTATATCACCAAAATGAACCTTTCTATTATTTTTACATCATATTAAATTAATCTCTCTTGCAAAACCAAAATGAATCAAAAGATTTATATTAGATAACCGCCTTTGTAAAATGATCCAGCTTCTGTGTAAAATGGGTTACGGTTCTCAGTTTAATGAAAATTATGGATTTGCCAAATGTTTTCCCCTCCATTCACGTTGCATTTCTTTTCAAAAGGTAATGCCATATGTAAAATAAAACAATATAACCATATAAATGGAGAGCAGAAAAAGCAGCATTTTTATTCGGTTTTTAATTCATGAATCATCTGTTAATTGTAAATTTTTATTTTTAAACAATTTTTGTCTTTGATGCATTCTGCTTTAAGAATTAACATACGTATTCTTGGTATAATTAAATTGAATTTAAAACAACAACAAAAAAATGGTGGGGTGATGCCACTTTTATCAAGATATCTTAATGAATGTTAAAATATTAATATTTAATCTTTAATAACTCTAACTACCATCAAATTCTTTAACTGACATTGTCCCAAAATTCCAACTAGAAACAACCAATTTATTAAAAATTTATTTATTTCATTATAATTTATCCAGTTCCTGAATTTAGGTGCCTAAATTAAGGATAAATTTCAACTTTCGTTTGCAATACATTCATAAATAAATATTCGACTTAATAAGCAATCGTATGCTTCTATCTGCACCACCATAAACTCCAAAGATTATAGATATAAATTTAGGGAGCTCTGTTATATTATACGGGAGGTATTCTCATATGATTATACCATTTTTTCTGTATTTTTACCTTTCTAAACAGCTTGAAATTCTCATTTTGTATTTACCAAGTACATAGCATTTTCTTATTCAATTTTGATAAAATCCTTTTAGATGGCTATAAATCTGAAGTAAATAATATTATAAATAAAAATTCCCACTTATTACTCAAGATTTTTTTTTAATTTTTGAAGGCGGGAAAAGGTTTTGTTAAAGTTCTTTATGCAGATCCCAATTGCAAATTGAACCTAGTGCCAGTAGACATTGTCTCGAATGCTCATGTGATTGCAGCATGGTGTATAGGAACAAAAAGGTAATAGACTTGTTGGTACTTTTTTGCTAAATTGGCGCAAGCGAAAAGTCACCAAACGATTTAGACTTGTGCCTTAAGAAACATTGCTAAATGTTGTAATGTTAAGTTTGTACGCAAATTGTTGCAGGGCTATGCAACGTTTCTAGACACAAGTTCAAATTATTTGGTGACCTTCCAATTGTGCCCGGTTAAACAGAAAGTACTTACTATTTCTTTCTTATTGGGAAAATACAACATTTTCTGTCTCATTTTTTAAAGTACTAATTTATCTATTCAATATTAGTAGTATAATGGTGAAATCCTGTCACTCGCAAGTGTTATATGATACACATGACTGCGCATGTCACTTGTCATTTAAATGCATGGTGCCTTATTCTGTTCTGAAAAGTTAGATACATTATTTTCTGCAAAACGTACAGTAGATTTTCAGAATTAAATAAACAAATGAATTTGGCTTCCATCATGTCAGTATGAACTTACTAAATCATTAACTTTATTTAATGTAAAATCTACCTTGATTTCTTTAATGTTCTAATTGTACAAAATAAGTTAAGATAAACGACAAAAAACATTTTTACACTCTTTTTTCTGTCATTTATGCAACATATATAAATAGCGTGAAGATTATTTTTACTATTCTAAAGAATTTGGGAAATCCACATTTTTAATATCACCTTTTGATGCAAGTTACTTAAAGTTACTATTCTAAAATATGCAATATTTCGTTAGTCACTGGTGTATTGTAGAATTTCTACTGAGTGCCCTCTCAAAACCTTTCAATACCCTTTAATTTCAGAATGATATCAGCTTTAGTCTTTAAAGTAATATCTATGTATGATGCAATAGCAGTAAGAGAATGCTTACACATTAACTAGTGAAAAATTCTGGAGTTAGCATTCCTATCTCAATAAAGGCACAAGAAAGTGGGAAATATGTTATACAAGAATAATATCCATTTTGTACAAAAGACACCTTGTGCAGATGAAGCTAAAAATGGAAGTATCAAAAGTACTTTTGTTTGGGAACTACATGACATGGAACAAAAGGAAAAGTAACATTTTTCAAAGGAAAAAAGTGATCCCAATATACTTTTGCTTGAGGAGAAAAATCAAAACGGTATATTTGTGGCTTTTCCGTTAAGATTTCAGGAATTTCGATGATTTATTGTTGCTACTTCTGACAGCACAGCAAATGGTACTCTAAAATATTTGTAATGTAAACTTCAATCAAGAGTCCAAAACTGTAGAGAACGGAAAACAGCTTGAATATCGAAACAAATGAAGTGAAACAATTTTTGTTTTCCTACTTCATGCATTTCGTTTCAATTTTGGAAATCACAAACAAACAAATAAGTTTGGGGAGTCGTTTGTTCTTAACATTGATGAGCAGAGAATGGCTGTTTGTACTAAAATGTTAAACTTCATGATTTGTAAATGTCATTTTCTCCTTAGCCTATTACTGTTGCTGAAAAATGAATGCCAGATTCGGAATTCATCTCTAGATGACACTTCATGTAAACGGTTTTGGAAAGAGAGAAGTGTGGTTTGTAACAAAAAGAAAAATTCTTTCCGACAAAATAGGCTGTAAGTTTTCAACGGATCCAGATATCTTAAATGCTATCACACACTACTGTTGAGAACGTTTTTAGATGAGGCGATCGGAGATATGATAAATATTTCAATCATCGCGGCAATTATGTGGGAAAATTACCGTTTTTGCTTAAAAAAATTTGTAATAAATTTAAATTGTTTTCGACTTTTCTCTTTCTTATAGTGCATAAAAGCCCGAATAAAATATTTCTTCGTATAATTCAAATATAACCAGAAGCCTGCTATTTATCGCAGTTTCATCTCTCTTAAAGTTCCTCGTTTACCTTCCTGATAAATGATAGACATCTAATAAGATTCGTTTGATTTGTTTAGCTTTAGATCTTCGGTGCAAGTTATGCATTTCACTATTGTACCATGTATATGATAAATAAATTAGAGAATGGCGTCTAAAAACAGAATTAAATTACTGGAATTTTAATCAGCTTCTTATGGAATTAAAACCCATACAAGATTATATATAAAATGAATTTATCACAAAACAAAACAAAAGTGAATGAGCACAAAAGCTAGGAAAATCAATGATATTTTCCAGATAGGAAAAATGATACAACATGAAAAGTTATAAAGAGAAGTGAAAAAAATAACAAACCTACTTATATTAATTCTTCATTGGATGACAAACTATTCAGGCATATCCTTGAAGTCTTGACTCTATTCAAATGTGCTGCCTGTAGAAATGAAAAATTTACCATCTGAGTCCGATTCCTGAGAATACAAATCCTTTGAATGTTTTGAGAGGGATAGCATACACTATCTAGAGGGATTAGGTAAGCAAAATAGAGAATTAGTCTACAGCATATATGTGTATTTACAAACATATATATGTACGGTCTCCCTTTCTCTCCATATGTATGCATATGTGTGCAATGATATTCTAAAATTTTTTGATTCTTATTAATTTCCTAATTTTTGTCTTAATTAAACCGATATTAACTTCGTTCTAAAATGTTCTCTTACTTCCCGATTCGATTCCACCTTTTTATTTAACCAGCGGGTGACCGAACTCCGCTCGGAGAAAACAGGTATCGAAGCTAACTCGAAGATTTAAATTTTCAATTGTGATTTATCAAAACAATATATGCCATAAGAAAATTTGTGAAACCATTGGTTGAAAGATAACCGGTTAAAGTGCACCATTGTAAACTATTCTAAACAAAGTTAGAGTTTGGAAAGGGAACTATTCTATACAAAGGTTGAGTAAAGGTAAAGATTGAAGTGTGTTGAAGTTCAATATTTTTGACAAATTTATTTAGAAAAACCAAACATATATACATACATATTATAAACCTATAACAGCATAAACATAAAACTTTATTAGTTCGTCATATTAGCTATAGATGGCAGCACGTTACCGCTTGAAAATTTAAGTAGCCATTATGGCGAACTAATAAAGTTTGAAAATATCCTATCTGTAACTCCGAACTTCTCGACCGTAGCGCTGCAAAACCGGCGCCAATCGATTCCTCGTGGCCAAAAACCCCAGACCCCCAAGTTTACCGGAGTTTATTAATTCTGGGGCGATTTTCGACTTGGCAACCATTCCTCGTATTATATTCCACCTTTTTATTTAATTACTGCACCACGAAATACGCAAAAATACTTAAATCAGCAGTTCTCAAGTTAATAATGAAGGGATAAAAATTTGTCGATCTAAACAAATTCTTAAAAAAAAATCCCTATAAATCGACACGTGTAAAGCAATCCCTGTTAGAATCTTATGACTTATCAGACCGGGTATAAATATCACTGCCGTTTTTTTCGTTCTTGTGCCATGCTGTCAACGGAAGTGTTTTATCTCGCTTTTTGTACATAAATTATGCCTTCAGAGATGGAATAAGAGCTAAATTTAAAATTCGAAAATATATACCTTTCTCTTCGGCCATGAAACTTCTTCAAATATATATGCTTTACACACTTGCCCGCGCGCACTAGTCGGCATTAAACATGGTATAGAAGTTGATTTTTAAACTGCTAGAAATAGGAATATGCTTCCAGATGGAGAAGTATTCGAAATAACATAAATTTTTAAAATTTTATAAAGTTTTAAAAAAATGAAAAAATCTCAGTTTTCATATATTTATAATAGATGGTTTTATGAATCATAATTAATAAAATATTCTTGACACCCTCGTAAGTTAACCAAATTATTCCCTTCTTCTGCAACCAAACGTCAGATATTTATAAAATTTTGGATATTAATTTTATACGATATCAAGCTTTTTCAATCACCACCTAGAGAAAGATTTTTCAATCTCTAGCAGCAAATGATTGGCTTTAGTCATTCTTTTTTGATATAAGATCAAAAATTATTCTTCGAATTCGAAAGCTTATCAAATTTGTAGATTAAAATCTTTGTATGTTCAATAAATATTACTTTGCAAGCTTTGAAATAAAAAGCTACAATGAATAAAAAGTATCCGTTAAAATGTGTCAGTTTATATAAATTTGCATATTTATCAAAAGTATTTGTATTTTCTATTCTTTATTTATTACAATTTGATGCATACTTTTCTCGAGATTATCTAAGTACAACAAAAAACCCAT
This sequence comes from Argiope trifasciata, assembly GCA_026543055.1. Lineage (NCBI taxonomy): Eukaryota > Metazoa > Arthropoda > Arachnida > Araneae > Araneidae > Argiope > Argiope trifasciata. The sequence continues at coordinate 4,910 of JAPMOQ010065315.1, read as the reverse complement.
TTTGATTGAAAAATTTAATATTTTGCTTACTTGAATTTTTCTATGCCATTTATATGTTTTAATAATGAATGATTATTTCCTACCATTTAGATGCAGTTCTCCGTTGGTAGTGAATTTTGATAATTTTTTGCTTATTTGATTTTTTTATCTATGCCATTTGAATGTTTTACTGATGATTGATTATTTCCTACCATTTAGATGCAAATCTCCGCTTGTAGTGAATTGCTCCGCTACTGACAAACTTAATATTAAGCTTTCGGAATTCGCCGACACTCTGACTCAGTTGACTTATGAATTTCCACTTCCGAAATCATTCGAGGAGTACAGAGGTTTAGTCATACAACCCAACAAGTATCTGTACAATATCGTTTCTCTCTACTATCATTATGTCCCTGCGATTCTTTTGGATGGTATACTCAAACTTTTAGGGAAGAAACCCAGGTATGTTTTCTTCAAACTAAATCAGCCAATTTGGTACAGCACAGTGATATACAAAAAATTTCATTCTATGTATTTTCTTTGTAAAAACTGATAATAATATTTTCAAACAAATTGCTAGTACTATGTGCCTATAAATATAAATTTAATGGCATATTCCTTTATTATGCCAGCTGTATTGTGCAATAAAAATTTAACGAGGAAAAGTTATCGTTTGTAGATGCAACTATGTAAATATTTTCTTTTTCCATTATTTGATATAATTCATGACGGTAGTTTGCTGTGTAATTATTGTTTACTTTGTTCAAAGCTTCTCACAATACGTGGTACAGTTTTTCTGAAAACCTCTGTATTTATTTTATCTTTTATTAACAAATACATGATCAAATTACAAGCAAATTCATAATAATTTTTATAATCCTAAGTAAGTAGCATGAGAAATGGATATATTTCTTATAAAATAATTTATTTAAAAAAGATTCCAGCCAATTTAATTTTGCTAAACAAAAGCAAACGAAGCTTGTAATTTTGAAGCATAATTTTACTTTTCATTACTTTAAAAGACCAATCTATTTTAATATTGAACTTTCTTCTTTAATTTGATTCTAGTTTCTATATTATTAAAATTTAACTAAGTTTTTGATTCTATTATTAGTTTATATACTTTGATTTGTTTAATATATTTTTCTGCTTTCATTCGGATGTTTTGTTTTCATTGGTATTTTAAAATTAAATCTAATATAATAAAAATATTTAAAATACTTATATATTTAGAATTTATAATGTATTTAATCAATCCTATTTAAATCTTATATGTATGAAGGATTTTTAGTTTTTTAAGTGTTAAAATCAGCTCAATCAGTTTTTTACAATCAGCTCAAAAGATTAAAATGGGCGATCTGATACAGGCTTTAAAAAGTTATTTCGATATTTTCTACTTTTCTATTGAATAATTTGAATTTTCTTGATTTATTAAAAAGTATAAAAGAAATCGTGAGGGGAAAATGTGTGCAACAGATGTCCATCTCTTATTAAAATCCAAAGTCAAAAGAAAAAAAAATTTCTACTCAAATTAGTTGCATAAAGTATAAACAAAGCCTATGATAACAGAACAAGTAAATTAGTACGATACTGTATGATTTTTTTGTATACATATATATATATTGTCGTATTTTGTTCTAATATTTATAATCTTTTGTTTTCCTATTTAGCAAATGATGTAGGTTTATTAGTGTTTAAATTAAATCACTTATCGATATGCGAACAAAGAAAAGCGTGAATGAAAATAAGTTATCTGATCGTAAGCTTCTGATTTTATTTACAAAACTTTGTTTTATTCTAGAAAATATCAATGATGTCTGCGGTTTTTATTATTTTATATATATTTTATGATATTAGATCCCTATTGGTTTCAAACTAACTTAAGTTATTTGTTTTGTCTTGTCAGTTCATGAATATTATTATGGATAGAGTTAATTTACCAGCAAGGACACAAAGCTTATAATTTTACTATTTATAATTCAACTCCTCTTTTAATAAATAATTTTTTTTAAATCTTTTAAGTATTCAGCTCAAATGAGCGAGGTTTTCTACTACATCGTTTGACGGTCAATGTGTGACGATAACATTCGAGATATTATTAAAAGGATGATAGCCCACTTAGACGGAAGCATTCACTAGAATTCAATAATTTTCTGAAGTAAGATATTGACGGGAAAAGCAAGAAACCAAGAGTATAATTTTATTTTTAGTTTTTAACTGTAATGTAAATTATGTGCGAGAAAAAAAAAGTTTAAACTCCAACTCAGAAATGAGACTAAAAAAATTAATAATTAAAGATTGGCAAGAAAGAGGAATAATTCCATCAAAGGGTGAACTACATATCGGCATTTTGAAAACCTTTCAATTAATCGAATCGAGGGTGATTTTTCCTTTAACCAAGTACACACTGGTCATGGCGTATTTTCTGTACATCAAAGTCGTTTCTATGAAAACAATTTCGACATATTAGTGTGACTCCGAAGAAGCCTATAAATCACGTGATCAAAGTCTGTGCACAGAATTTGGATATCTCAAAGAAGAATCGAATGTCTCTTGAAATCGATTAAGGACATGTCGTCAAAGCTTTTATATTTAACTCCCCCCTAATGTAAAATGCTTACTCGCATTTAATGTATTTTATGCATCGTTGATGTTTCACAGCTTAATATGTAATGTAAAATGAAATGGTTTTTTTTCTATTCTTTTCTGTACCAGTATGCGTTCTTTGTAGAGGGTTCTTTATTGTTTGTAAAGGTCCAATGGCATCGAGTATATTTTGTTCCTCCGTGCTTGGTGGGGTTGCTCTTCGGCGGATCCATCAAATTTCCTGCATGGCCTGTGGCTAAGTCGAGATATCGCTCAATTAAAACCGCTACACAATTGCAATAATTTTAAAACATGAATTATATCTTTGAATGTAATTTTTTTAGCTGAATAACTATTTCTAGAGCATTCATGAAAATTTATAATCGATCTTGATATTTTTAAGATAAATATGGATTTAAATCAATTTTATAATATGAAGCTTGAATTAACAGGAACTTTTATAGGTTTTGAGAACGCAGTGATATTTTATTAGCATAAATCAGTAAATTGCTTAAAAAATTCATTGCTTTATTAATCCATACAAACGATCAATGAGATTTACAAGATTCTTTAGATAATAATTGTTAGCATTATGAATTGTAATCGAATTTATGATGAGTCTAAATTACCTATAAAAACCGGAAGAAAGAAGTTTAATTTTCCTTGTTCTGAGATTCTTAATATTAGGTACGAATTTTTACTGATGTTTTTTTTACATTAGACCCCACACAATAATTCTGTGAATGTATTATTGTAATTTAAAATGAAAATTAAAGAGTATAACTGAAAATAGTTTACTTTTTTGTGTAATTTGCTAATTAAAAAGTATTAAAATATTTTTATAGGATATTAGTAAATAATTTAATAATGCAATATTGCTCAGGGAAACAATATTGCACTAACCTGTCTAAGACTACACATAACATACCGGTGTTTATCAATCAAAACTCTTCTGTTATATTTTCTGGGGATGTCACCTCTGATAAATGTTTGCACTGTGCCACATGCATAGCTATCTTTAAATGTATTATTGTGTGTGTTAATGAGTCACAGATCAATAATGCAATAAAGCATGCAATTTAAGTGATCGAATCTTAAGATAATTTAAGTAAGATATTTTTGTCTGACTTTTTCTATATGTGTTTATTGTTATTATCTTGTTTTAGGGTGTATAAAATGTACCGTTTTTATGACACGATTATGAGTTCATTCAGTTTCTTCCTATTTCGCTGCTTTGAATTGGAGAGGAAAAATATAGAATTTCTCGATAAACTTCTCCACCCCGAAGACAGAAAGGTGAGTGACTGAATGTCATTCGGATAAACTTTCATCAGGGTTTTCGATACACTGATGTACACCATAACGCAATAATGTGAATTGAAGAAACATTATCACAGAACAATTATGTGCACTAATTACGCTTTACCTTAAGCTGTATTGTGATTTCGTCCTTTTTTTTTCTCTTACCAGAAGCTAATTTTTTATAAATATGTTTCAGAACCTGTCTTTGGATTTCCAAGATGAAACGTTTCTAAATTTAACATTAAAAATTCCCGCAGGATCTCCATTTTACGACTGGAAAATAGATGACAAATCTCCAACGGAAAGGAATAAAACCAAATATCGGTAAATATATTAATTTCTTTTTCTTTCTTTTGTAGTTATCTTATGTAACGGACTTGAAATTTGACGTTAAATCCTTTCCACATTGTAGAGTGTCCCCGGGTTTAAAAGCCATTCATTTAAGGAAATCCCTGATGTCTCTTATTTCAGCACAAGCTGTCTCACCAGAATGACGGAGGTGAAGCCTCATTTTAACTTTTTATTCTCTTTATATTCCTATAAGGGCTGCTCAAATGAAAAATGGACAATTTGAAGGAAGAGAATACCTCTACTGGAAATCAAAAGAAACTGCCTTGGGTGCTGTAACCCATCGTTTTTTGTATCAGGTCTGCCCTTTCTGTAATATGGTTGATTTTTGAGAAAGCCCTTCGCTCTACATGTAGAAACGTGTCTCCTGTAATGATCCCTGAAGTTTCCAAAGATGTGGAAGTCGAAGAGTGATAAATTCGGACTATACGGTGGGCGTTCCAACACTCTCCAATGGAATTTTTTAAAGTTTGTAGGGGAAGTTTTATTAACCTGATGCTGATAAATAATCAACCAATAAAAAACGCTGAAAAATAAACAACAAATAAAAAATGAAGCTAATAAATAATCAGCCAATAGAAAAAAGGGTAAAGCGCATTAGAATCAACAGCCAAAATATCACCTCTAAAAGTAGCAACAAACATTGTTCGTTTTACCTCTCATTGGAAGGGGAGTAAAACAGTAGAAGTTTTTTA
>JAPMOQ010065311.1:0-11406 GCA_026543055.1 Argiope trifasciata | reverse complement strand
TTACAATTAATTACAAATCAATCGATTATGACTCACAGTTTAAAAATTCTTGCTCCGAGAAAACAGGTAAAAGAGCACAAAACCACTCATGTGGGAAAAGAATACACAGGGTGATCGATAAAGTTCTTTCAATCAAATAAATTCAATGAAACATCTCTTATTATTGAACCTATAGTAAATACGATACATGGATATTATAGTATAGTGATAATGCTGAATTTGTTGAGACAAATTATATAGCCCCCAGCCAGAAACAAACGTTACAAAAAATAATAAAAATAATAATAAAAGCGATAGGTAAAAAATGCCAGATTAAAAAAAAAATTTACTCTACTTTAATAAAAACGTAGTAAAAAAAATTCAGGAGTTATCACTGACAATGGTGAAGATTTTTGCGGTTAAAATTAATAATTTTTACTGATATGAAAAAGGGATCATCCTAAATTTGAAAAAGGCGATATCCATTATTATCTTATCGAATTAAACAAGCCCCTGAGAATATATTTTTCAATTTAGGTGAATATATTTCTCAATTTTGGGATAAACTCTTTATCGCTTCATAGAAAAGTTCATAAATTTAATAGATGATATCTCTACCAATTTTACAATTAGCACCATAGAACTTTTTTCTTTATTTTTATTACAGTGCTAGCCGCCTTCGGCGACCAGCTGGTTCGCCATGAGTAATGTGCTCTAAAATTTTCAATTAAATCACATATTCATTAGCCTTGAAGTAATTCCGCGCTATGATTGGCCTGAAATTAATATTTTCTTTAAGATGATGGATGGAAAGTTCTAAAAGAGCATGTTTTCCTAATAATATTCTTTAATTTTATAAATCAGTCAGTTTTAATGATTGATTTAGAAGACTGATTGATATAGCAACTTTTATTTAAAATATTAATAAAAATATTTTCTAAAATATGGCCGACAGAGTAAAGTATGAAGAAATCTGAAACTGATTATTCATAAATGCATTGTTTGATTCAAGCGTTTACCGTAAATAAAGAAGATTTGTTGAATTAATTATTTAGATATTGCAAACGATTATAGAAACCTTTGCTTTGCATTTATTTTTTTAGAAAACATCACATTTTATATTTCTTTTATTTTATCCAGTCACGAGCTAAAAGTATCATTTCTTTAGACTTGATTTACGTTGTCTAATCGTTGTTTTTTTATTTATTTGAACTTCCGTCATTGTTATCTTTTATTTTATCCAGTCACGTGATAAAAAACTTGGTTAAAATATTTCTTTAAAAATTCGTTAAAAATTGAGGCTTAAGTTATACATTAAAACACTGATACCTTCAGAAAGCTAATTTTTTAATCTTTAAATAGATGTAAAAATCATGTTTGTACAATAATATTTTCGGAAGTTATAACGGAAAAACGTTGAAATTTCGCTTAATTTTTCATTCATTCAAATTCTAATTAAAAATTCGAAAAAAGCCTCCGAGGTGCACATTCCCGACCTCCAAGGTATACATGTACCAAATTTGGTAGCTGTAGGTCCAACGGTCTGGCCTGTAGAGCGCTAACACACGCACACACACACACACACTCATTGAGCTTTATTATAAGTATAGATAACATACATTTTTCAACCTGAACTCTTTGATCGATATGCATTTCTTTTTTTAGGGTTTTTTTACTAACTTTCTTTATTTCGCCATTAGTTATAATCTATCGCAATAAACTGAGCATTGTAGTTTTATTATAGGTACACTCCTTTTCTTGTTATATGAAGAAAGTGACGTTTTGGTTGTTAAAGGCTTAAACTATACGACTACGTTAAAAATAATAGTTTTTGATTCCCATCGGCGATTTTTAAAAAAATGTTTCTTGTAGTTCAGACTTTCGTCTTTCAAAAACAGTTTATTTTTTTTTCTAAGAAAAGGAAAGCCTGAAATATCATCATGGAGAATTTTAAGAAAAAAATATTTTTCAGCTAAAATTTGTCTTTAACATCCATTTTGATTTTCATTAACATTCCCCACCGTTAAATTGATATCTCAAAAATTAAAAGAGGTATTTACATAAAAATTTCAGCGTGTGTTTTAAATGATGCGGGCAATGAATTGAATCAAAATTTCTATTGCTGGTGAATTTTTTTTTCATTTAAGGTTTTTTTTAGAAAATTAAGCTCTGAATTTATGGAGAAATTGCATATTATACGTATTATTTTACCCATAGCATCTTTGCATCTTAAAATACTTCTTAGATTTCGGTTCATTTCATTCCTCATTATATTCTGTAACTTGTGTGCAAAGAAAAAGAGGATTGCTGCGTTACAATTTTGCATAAGCCGTTTGGGTAAAATATCATTTAAATTTACTACAAGATTTGATATTTCACAAAATATATCATATTTTCAAATAGTGTTTTTGTATTAATACCCTTTTGTATTATCATTGACAATACATTTAAAAATCCTAATTTTAAATAGTTTTTTAAAAAATCTATTTTTCAAAAAAAAAAAATCCTTCAAACGTACTCGGATACCTTAAATCATCCACAGGGAAAGTGCTTCCATTTGGGAGTTACATCGGTTGTTGAAAGTAATAACTGAAAATAACCAAGCAAAAACTAGAAGAATAAAATCTTGTGCTTTATCCTCATAAAAAATTTCTCAAAATATATTGTATTTTCAAAAAATAAATTTGTACTTATAGTGTTTATAATTGACAATACATCTAAAAATCATAAACTGTTTTTAAAAAAATCCAATTTTTCAAAACTTTTCCTTCGAACTTAGTCGGAAACTTTAAAACAATTTAATTGATCACCCTGTATATTCGAGAAGGCCTGACGGAAGATTAAATAGTGCCTGGTGATTTCCATCCGCCAAATGCTTTTTCCAATTCAACAGCGCATGCCATAGTCAGAGCATCATTATTTCTACGGCCAGCAATCTGAATACCAAACGGCAGGCCTTGTTCATCAAATCCTATTGGACACTGAGTAGATGGAAATCCAGTGATGTTAAAAACCGAAGTATAGGATGAACCGAAGATTAAACCTAAGGCAGCGGACTTGTAAGGAGCCGTGACCGGAAAAGGTGGCATTAGAAGTACAGTATTTTCGTCAAGGTGACTGTCCAACTCGGTTATCCATCGTTGTACCAGAGAGTCAAAATAAGGTACCAGATCCTTCCTGTTCCACAAGGGCAAATATCCGAAGTTTAAAATGATGAGAGGCATCAATGTCAAAGTAGACATTCCAAAAAAGTACTTCACGAAGTCTAATTTTAAGTCGAAGTCAATACCTCTGCCGCAAGTGAGAGCGTCTGATAGGTTCTCCGAAGAAAGAAGAAGTCTGTTGGCAACGCATCGATGGGTATCGAGCAAAGAAGGCATCTGAATTTCTTTGGCTTTTATGTTGTAGTTTGTTTCAAAATAAGATACAGCCTGAAATATAAATGGTGAAATTAATATTTAGCATCATTTTTATCTCACAACTAGCAGTATTTGCACGACGTTGCCCGTGGTATAGCATCTAAGAAATAAAATTAGTTTTAAACTTATGCCTGGCCTCCATCTGATATGACACGGATACGTCACGCAATATTAAACAAACATAAAAATATGTTTAGAAATTATCAAAGATATATACAAAACAATTGTTAGCACGCATTCAGAAATAGTTAGACTCTTAAAAAGGTAAAAATATGCATGCGTAGACAAAACAATCCACTAAAAATATACAATAGAAAAGTTGCTATAAATGTTTGTTTTTTTACTTCTTTTACTCTGTCTTCAATTTAAATTTCTTTCTCTGTCAGCAGACAGGCGATCATTTCGCTCCTCAGAGATTCATTCTGACCCCGAAATTCATTTGCAGTGCTATTTAAAGAAAGACGGGTATTTGGCTCATCAAATGACTCTCCGTCTTTACGGACATCATTTATCTGGTATTCACTAAACGAACATTTTTTTTTTTTCTTCTTCATTTTCCTTACCGCCCAAGAAACTAAGCTTTTTGGCATTTAATGTGTTCCGGTTAAGGTTGGATTTCCTTTATTTTGGGCATAACGAACTTTGAATCACTGTTTAATCTACAAAGAAAGGTATCGCATATGGATACCATAGCCTTTGTTATTTACATATGCGCATTTGGTAGCGCATGTGCGGAATAATTAAAAGCGATATTATAAAGCTCTCTTTTTTTATTGTGATACAACTTTAATCCACAAAACCCTTCTCAAATTAATGCTTTACAAAATGGTACAAATATCTCCAATATCCATCATCAAATTCTCGAGTTTATGTGGTTCAAATAAACAGATCATTTAGGAGACTTCATTTTATACTATTGTTATGAATGTTACGTATCTGTGATGCTGCTTCCCAGCATGATTTGTTCCTTCACTGGAAAAAATGATTTACAGTATTCTTTACTGGATGCTGTGGATGCTCTTAGAAATGATCCCAAAGCTTTGGCGATAAACTTGGCAACTATTTGGCGACTTAGCGACGAATTTGGCGACAAAATGGAAAGTGCCCGAAACATTGAGAATTTTCCCGATTCGTCCATCAGGAACCGAAATGTGTCCAGACGCGCCCTGATTTGTCGAGGCATTTCTAGCCACGCCTCTTGGGACTATATAAGGGCCATCGTTTCAAGCTGAGGGCAGTAGTAAAGAAACCCACTGCTGCAATCATTCTTGACATTGCCAAAGCCTTTGACAAGGTCTGGATCCCAGGCCTCATTTATAAGCTCATTGCATATAATTTCCCCCCAAACATCGTTCAGATTATTAAATCATACCTCTCAGATAGGCACTTTACTGTTATTGTCAATAAAACAGACTCAACAAAAAGAAAGCTAAGAGCTGGTGTCCCACAAGGTGGTATCCTCGCACCTGTCATTTTCCTGCTTTACCTAAATGATATTCCTCAACAAAAAGATATTATGATCAGTCTCTATGCAGATGACACAGCCATCCTCTCACAAGGGAAAAATCCCCAACAAGCAATAATTCCTCTTCAAAACTACATCCTCAACCTAGAAAAATGGCTTGTTCGCTGGAAAATAAAACTCAATGTCGAAAAAACTGAAGCAGTTATATTCTTTAAAAACAAAAATAACTGGCCAAAAATTAAACTCTACAACACTGAAATCAACTGGAAAAATGAAGTCAAATACCTTGGTATAATTCTTGACAAACACCTCAACTACAAATCACACATAAATCATACCAGAGAGAAATTTAACAATGCATTCAAATCACAATACCCCCTCATCTGTAGAAACTCGGGTCTCTCTCTAGAGGGTAAAGTTCTGATTTACCTGGCATACCTAAGACCAATCCTCACATATGCCTGCCCTGTTTGGGCTGCAACTGCTAAAACCAATCTCCAAAGAATCATCTCCCTTGAGAACAAAACTGTTCGTATGATTGCAAAAGCTAGATGGTTCCATAGAAATGAAGATATTTTCAAAGCCCTCAGGATCCCACCTATAAAACAATTCATGATCAAACTTGCACAAAACTTCTATGGTAATATTATTCATATTGACAATTCCACCTTGCAAAATCTCCCAATTTATGATCACTACGAAAATTCAAATAAACGCAGACCACGCTGTTCACTCGCCCTTTAATTCCCCCTAAGTACTCTCCATCACACTTTTTTTTTCTTTCTTTCTTACTGTTTTTTTCTCAATTTACTCAGTACCATTTAATTTCTTTTCATCATTCAAATCATTTTATGATGCACACATTAAACAAATAAGGTCAGTTCCATTTTCACTTAAGTCCTATATCACAAGATTTACAGATGGTGGGGCCTGCGGCCCCAATGAGCTGTAAAACACTTTACAAATATGAGGGCAGTAGTAGTCGGAATCGACAGCAAATAGTGAGTCCTCCAGAGGAGATGACAAGAAGCGGCGAAGCCAAGCAAGCGCTGAATTGAGCTGTGTGCCTTGTAGTCTATTGAGGAAGCAGCGTCGAGTTATACAGCTAGTGCTGCAGATATTGTTACTACTTGTGAGTTACTGTTGCTATTGTGTGCTGCTGTGTGTTCGTCTCGTCTGTAAATAAACAACTGTGTTGTGTTCGGCAACTAAAGGACTGATCATTCTGTGTGCTCTTCATCTCACCTCTAATACCATACACACCCACTATACAAGTTAAAAAGAACCAGACGGATTAATATAGGAAATCCGTAACAATATGTATATATTATTTTAATTCTGTTTGATTACTCACATGTTAATGATGATGGAATTTTTTGAAATAAATTTCCCAGTCATTTCTGAATTGGCTCGAATCATGAAATTTTCGATATTTATATATATCCTCTATTAAAACAATCGTTTTTAATATTGTTAAGGAGTTTCCTTCACTAAGTCCACCAAAGAGTTCACCTATAGTAGGTGTAGAGTGACGCAGTCAATAGGTCAACAATAACGAATTTTATTGACACGAATATACAGAAGGCAAGCAACACAACAATGATTAGCAACTAGGAGTGCTCTGAGAACTCGTTCCACTACTAACTGGATCTGAACTCAAATGAATGCCTCCGACTCGGTCTCGCGACATTTTATATTTCCCAACATTAGGCCGAGAATATTCTCAAACAATCAACTAATGAGTCTATCACCAAAATTCTTGCTGGGATTCTGACATAGGGATAACGTGCTTTCCAGCGATATGGAAGTCTCGGGTTCGAGTCCTTGTTTGGGCATGGTTGTTCTTCTGTGTCCTGTCTGTGAGATGTATGAATGTGCCGCCCTGTAAAAAGGAACTGTGCTAGCGAATATGTGTGTGTGTTTCATCTTCATTTTAGGTTGAAGTCAGACTTCTGCCTTCCCTTGCTCAAGAGTCTTTACCCTCAGAAGCTACTGTACACGACATCATCATTGTGAAAATTCTAGTATCGTCCATTTTGTCGCCAATCCCAGAGATCATCGATCCGTTATCGGATCAGTATCGAATAAAGCTGCCAGTAAAACCTTCTTCCCTACAATGATGCCAACTCTGCATTAAGCAGCTTTACAGATGTGTAATGATGTTTTCAGACCTTAATTAAAATTTATATTATTACATTTTATCCTATACGCATGGCATAACTTGTTAATGAAACTGAGAAAAAAAATCAGTTAAAAATTCCATAATATTCATAAAAATAAATATTAAAAAACTCATTTTTCATAACATTTTATTTTTGGAAATGAAACAGCCTATTTTTTAAGGAAATAATTTGGAACGAACTGTATCAGAAAATTTATAGAGATTTAGAGAGAATATAGAAAATTTATAGAGAGACTACAACTAAAGTTCATACGATTGCTTTAGGAAAACATACAGGCCTAATGAGTCAGCCATTTGAAGAAAATCAATGCTTATATGCTGAAATAAATCAAAATCTGACTATAAATGTACAGTCTTAGAACATGACTTCATCGAAGCCTAAATTGTATAATTTTTCCTATATATGAGACACTTTCATGAAAATAACTCTGTTACTGTTTTTATTTGATAACTTACACAAAAATTTAAAATTTAGTTTATTTGAAATTTTTAGATTGGATTTATGTGAAATAGTTCAATAAAATGGGAAAATAGTCTTACCCTTTTTACACCGGAAATGACTTCCTTCTGCACAGACGGTGCTAAGAAACATCGAAAGTTTGTCATATAGCAGATCTTCAGCTTGTTAAAATCTACCTGCAGAAAAGAAAGTCTTAAAAAATTTTCATATCGAGACAAAATTTGATCAACGAAATATTTTCTACTTTTCTTTCACATTGTTGTTTTTTCCTTAATTGTGAATTATGATTTTCTTTTACTAATAGTCAACAATTAGTTACTTGGGACAAAGATATAATCAGATTTTTATTTACAGAAATCCCGTAAGTGGCTGTTTTGTGGTTCGTACTATAGTGAAAAAATAGTGAATTGGCATTTTGGACACCTTTTCACTTTCTTGCATACGTAATATAGAAAAAATATCGTGACTATCAAAAAAAAAAAATTTTCGAACTCAAGGTTTTGAAGAATTTCCACATTTTAGACCTGTATGAGTTCGAAAAACACATGTTTGGAAAAAGTCCGTCTGTCTGCCTCAAAGTATAACTCAAAAAACGGTTCAAACTAGACAAATGAAATTATGGTACTGTCTTTACACCAAAATTTTTAGATTTCTATCAAATTTTGCATAAAATCAGTTCAGGAGTTGTCTATCTGGCTGTTCAAATATAGTTAGCATGTTAACTACAAAAGAAAGAAAGCGGATAAAATTGGCACACAGGTTTGACACTTATAGACATGTGTAGAATTTTAACCCAAATCTAGAAATGGTTTGTCCCTCTATTGGTTTGTACGTTCAGAAACATGTAAATATGATCATTCAAATGCCCAATAACCTAAATGTATCAAATTTGATACGATATGTTGCGACTACAAGTGTAGTTTAATAGCAAATTTTTCTTTCGATCGGTTGGGAAAAACATAAAGCACAAACTCAATTTTCGAACACTATTAAATGCATGCCAGGGATTGATATCCAAAACTGTGTTCAATGATCACATAATAGATTCAGTAGGAGTGCTAAATTCGTGACAAATGTTAGTATTTCATAACTATTGTACGCCAATGCCATTCCACGAGAAGTGATCCAAAAGGAAGTTCACAAACAGCAGTACTTAGAAAGTAGAAATTGTGGATGGGAATATTGTTATCCATAATGGTGACAGAAGGCGTTAATTGTCTTAGATCGATCGTTAAAAAGATAGAGTTAGTACCTAGACCTGAAACAGCAACAGTAACGGCAAAACATCTAGAAAATTGGTCCCGCACAGAGCCGTGATAAGATTTCTATGGGCCAAGAATGTGTCCCTATCTGGTATTCACGGATAAATCGTTGAAGTGTACGGGAGGCAAAGCAATGAGTAGAAAACACGTGGCGAAATGGTGTCGTTCTTTTGAAGCGGGCAGAAAGATTGCTGGAAACGTTTAGGTGTGAGGTCTGGAGTCACCCTCTCCCCCATATAGGTATCCATTGACAATTTAATTTCACTGGCTTTGAAGAAACACTTATTCGAAATAAGGTTCATATCAGACGAAGATGTTCTAAAAGATGCCGAGCGACAGTAAACTACTCAATATCATCACCTGATTATTACCAAGACGGGTTAAACAAATCGGTTCAGAGGTGTTATAAATGCCTCAATGGGTTTGGTGGTTGCCTAGAGAAAGACCTCTACCTCTGTTTCTTAATTACGGTATCCTGTGTTTATTATTAATAAAGTATTTTCCCTTTGCCTTGTAAACTTTTTTGGATCACCTTCGTAGATGTTCTTTGGGATAACACCTTTATTAGAGAGTATGCGAGAAAGTATTGAGAAAACTATTACCCTTTGTTTCAATGTCAAGAATAGACGAGTCAAAATAAAGTCTTCATAATTCAATGATGGGGAGTTTTTATATATCTATTTGGAAATCTCCTCTGTGAAAAATATGGAGTCGAGTCTCTCATGTTCACCCTTGATACTTTGCTAAGAATCCAGGTGAGTGTCACCGACTGGATATCTCTAAAAAACAGCAAAAGGCTCTCTCTCGTTCTTTGAATGGACACACCAAATACCTCACCTTCTAATACGGACAGAGGATCTTTTCTGGAAGTCCTTCGTGCAAAGCAGATCAAGCCACCCAAAATCATATTTTTAAATGTTTACATTTCATTATTTTTGTGATTCCAAAGATCCGCTACTGATTTTTGAATATTTGGTTTCATGGAGGTGGTATAGAGCAGCTGTGACACTTGGGATTAGAAACAACAACAACAACGGTAAGGAGATTTTGTAGTTAGATGTACTATTTTTTGTTTTTGTTTTCTCTTTTAGGAAGTACTAGCCGTCTTTGGCGACCAGCTGGTTCGCCATGAGTAATGGGTTCTAAAAGTTTCAATTAAATCACATATTCATTAGCCTTCAAGTAACTCCGGGCATTGATTGGCCTGAAATTAATATTTTCTTTAAGGTGATGGACGGAAAGTTCTAAAAGAACACGTTTTCCTAATAATATTCTTTAATTTTATAAATCAGTCAGTTTTAATGATTGATTTAGAAGACTGATTGATGTCGCAACTTTTATTTAAAATATTAATAAAAATATTTTGTAAAATAGGGCTCACAGAGCAAAGTATGAAGAAATCGAAAACTCATTATTCATAAATGCATTGTTTGACTCAAATTACATAAAATGTAATTATTTACTTCATTTAGATCAAATTAATAGTATTAAGCAGTATACATGCCTATTAATAATATTTTACAAATTGGCCATTGGACCGGAATTTGAACGCATATCCTGTATAAATTCAATCCTGTATAAATAAAGATAATTTATTGAATTACTGATTTAAATATTGCAAACGATCATAGAATCCTTTGCCTTGCATTTTTAAAAGAAAATATCACATTATATATATATATTATTTTATCCAGTCACGTGCTAAAAAATGCATTTCTTTAGATTTATTTTGCGATGATAGTTTTTTTTATTCGAACTTCCGGCATTCTTTTATTTTATCCAGTCACGTGCTAAAAACATAATTAAAATATTTCTTTAAAAATTCGTTAAAAATAGAAGATTACGTTATAAATTTAAAAACTGATACCGTTAGAAAGCTAATTTTTTAAATCTTTAAATGGATATAAAAATCATGTTGGTGCAATAATAATTTCGGAAGTTATAGTGGAAAAACGTCGAAATTTCTCTTAAATTTTAATTAATTCAAATTCTAATTAAAAATTCAAAAAAGGGCTCCAAGGTGCACATTCCCGACCTCCAAGGTATACATGTACCAAATTTGGTAGCTGTAGGTCCAACGGTCTGGCCTGTAGAGTGCCAACACACACACACAAATTGAGCTTTATTATAAGTATAGATAAAGAGATAAAAATATTGAAAATAACAAAAAAAAATCATCTTGAAATTTTGACAAATCTTTAAGGTTTATATTTCACTGAATCCAGAAAATGCATCTTTTGGAATTATATTTGTTTATGAATATGATACACAAGAGGCTCTTTGAACTGGACAAATGAAATTAGATATGCAATATTTACATAAAATTTTCAGACTTTTATCAAGTTTTAAACGAAATTCATCCTAAAGATGTATGTCCAAAGGAAAACGTAAATTACAAAGAGTTAAGAATTGGATTGATAAAATATAGAAGAAATCTTCCAGAGATTGATTGGCTGTTAGTCTATATTGCTGCGAATATATAAAGGCAGTGACTTAAAAGCATAACGTATCAAATTCATAAAATTTGGTTCACTCTGTGACCTATGGTTTGGTTCTTTCTGTGTTCTGTGACCAGGTTCTGAGCCAAATTTTGGTTCCAATTGGTCGAAAAAAGACATTATTGATTTGTGTGTGTGTGT
>JAPMOQ010065301.1:1449515-1460005 GCA_026543055.1 Argiope trifasciata | reverse complement strand
ATATTTTGGAAGCATAATTGATAAATTATTAGAGCATTAAACTCAAAAAGTTTTTCCGAATAAAGTTACCGACTCTTTAACTACTAATAACTGAATCTTTGAACTTAAACTATTTCTTAAAATTTGGCTAAAAAATATATGATTTCATTGGAAATTTTAAAACGCATTACTCATGGCGAATCAACTGATCGCCAAAGGCGGCTAGTGTTTAATAAAGGTTCAAAGTAATTAATAATAATCATCATTCTCAAAATTAAAATCAGAATTCTCTAAAAACTATATCTTGAAAGCAGTCTCATGAAAGAAGTCATAAGGTCTCATCAAATAAGAGTGTATAGTCTAAATAAACATTTAAAATTATAATAATCAATGAAATTTTCATTTTTTTAATGCAAAAGGATTTATTTGTTTGTTTTTGCTTAAGTAAACAAATTTTTTAGTGACATTTCCATTAACTAAATTTCCCAGACATAAAACCACCAAATATTCCAAATATACAATGAATCCAGACCATTTATAACAAAAAAAAAAAAAAAAAAAAAAAAAAAAAAAAAACATGATTTTTACACTAGTAAAAACTAACCTTGAAAGATATGAAAGATATTAAACATTTCCTTATTTAACTTTATTATATTATGAAATTTTAGATTATCATTGCAATTAGATTAAATAATATAATTCCTTTTGTTAAACTGAATTTAGGGTTACCTTAATTTAGCTTAATAACAAGTCTACTAATGCCAATACAAAAAAAAAAATGCTTAAAAAGAGATTTAAATTTTTAGTTAGAAACCTCATATTTTGAAGATTTAAACAAAAAATAATAACATACCAAAAAAATGTATTTCATATTGTAGCATTATTATAAATATAGTAAATAAAACAGAAAAATATTACTGAAAAATATACTTAATTAGTATTACAGAGAAAAGTACACAAAAAAATTGGCAGCATTAAAAAACAGCTATTTTATAATTTTAAAGAATGATAAAAGTTGTTTTTGTGTAATTACATGCTCCAAAGCTATTAAAGAAAAATATTTAGTCTCCAATTAAATTTTCTTAATTTGAAAAGTCCTTTTATATGAATACCTATGACATAAAAAGTAATTACATGTCAAATTTATGGCTCTAAGTCTAATAGTTTGCTTTGAAGAAAATTTTGTATATATAGAAAGAAAAGACAGAGAAAGAGTGATACTGATATACAGACTTATATATATAATGACAACTTATAAACACTTGAAAGAATTTCTGATACACACACACACACAAATAAAATGGCTAACCTTGAATCCAAGGAATATAATCTCCGACTCTGAGTTCTTCTACCACCCTGTGCAATTTTTTATCTTCTTCAGGTGTAAAAGGTCCCCTAATATCAAGATTTAATGTAAGAATAAATAACAGAAAAATGAAAAGTATATTTCTTAAAAGAAAAGATTCCAGGAAAATAAAATTCACACACTGTTTGATTTCTAATACTGTAAGGTCATATAAGTTTTTAAAAGCTTTTCAATTAAATAATATTGATTTGAATGTATTTAGTTGCAGCATCAGGCTTGAAAAGACTAAACAATGCAATCTGAAACTGAAAAAATGCATTCCTTTTAAATCAATAAACTTTATTTAAAATCAAATGCAAGAATTTTAAGTATGGGCAAATTAAAAAGCTTATAAAAAAAGAAAACATGTTTGATGTACTTGAAATTTTTTTAACATATAATTATAACACTTAAACTGAAATTTTTCATGATCTTTCAATGTGTACCCCAATATACCTTATATTAACATTTCATTCAGCTTCATATTTCACCAGATATATATATATATAAAGATATTTTAACATCTGGCTAAAATCCAAATTAATTTCTTAAAGCTTTATCTTAATTAAGCACATAGTAACTTCATTCTAAAAATGTTCTCTTATTTCCTGATCTGATTTCATATTATTTATTTAAATATTTCAAGAAATGTTTTGTAAAAATGTTTGGTCAGTAGTGAATCCCGCATTGAGAGTGATTGATAAAAGTTGATGACCTAAACAAATAGTTTTCGAAAAAGATCCCTGGGTTTACCTTACCATGTGATTGACGTGTGTCAAAAGAGAATCTCCAAGAGAATTTTTACAATATATTAGCACTGTAAACAAATATTTTCCCTATCACAATATGGCATTATGAAGTATATAAGACGCATGTTTGTATATAAACGTACATGCTCACGGAATAGAGAAAATAAATAAAATTTAAGTAATAAATCAAATTTAAGTATTCAAAGTTTTTTTTTGTGTGTGTATGCGTGTGTGTACAACATTATTACATCTGCATTATAAAATGAAAGTTGAATAATGCCTTTTACATAAATTAAAATACAGCCAACATATTCAAATCTTTTACAGCAAAAACAAAAAAAGTAATTAGAAAACAAAAGGAATTATCAGTTTCTAAATAATGAAAGTTGTATTTCTAAAATTGAAACAAATTAGAAATATGTACATAATGTAAGAAAAAAAAAGCAAATGATTTTGACTTAATATGATATTTCAACATTCCATGATTAATTTTCTTTCATGTAAAAATTTTTTCCAATAAAACCAAGGATGCCACTTGAATCAGGAGAAAAAAAACCCTGTATGCACATTCTATACATGAGAAAATGCAAGAATAGCACTCATATGCGAGTAATAATGGAATATGGTTTTAAGGAGAGGAAAAAACAAGGAAAGAGAACAATAATTTAACATCATACGAAAAAATAGCATATTAAAAAGGGTTTATGTTTACATACAGAAAAGAAACAAATCATCTTTATTTATTATTTAAAATTTAGCGAAACAAAATTTATATATTAATAGGGGGGAATATATTATTTCTCATGCTCTTTAATTGAAAGTCACACAAAATTAAGAACTCTGTTCAAATAAAACGCAAAATATTTTCACTATCATGATACAAATCAATTGATAATTAGTTAACAAAAAATATTTCAAAAAGATTTTTTTTTATTTCTTAATTTTTGCCAAGTATTTGAGCATTAATTTCTGCATATATTTCAGCAATCGATTTCATGGAGATAATCCTTAACAAATTAGATAAGGAATTTTAGTACAATCTAATATACTTTTTTTTGGGGGGGGGGGGGCTGTGAACATATGCGAAAATATTTCTGATATATCTTTCAATGAATGCATTAAAGAACGAATCCTCCCCCATTTTAATGTCAATAAAAATTCAGCTTTAAATTGTTATTTCTTAACACAAAAAGCTTTAGCAAATATTCTGAAAACTATTGTTTGAATTGTATTGACTTTCAAATATATATTTACTGAAATAATATGAAAATATGCAATAAACATAAAAATACAAATTATTTTTATGGATACCTACGTTTTTAACATATTTTTATTTAAGGCACTTTGATATCTAATGCAACATTGAATAGCAGTTCGTCCAGTCTGAAAATAAAGATAATGATATACATTTTTGCATAATATTTTTAACACAAAACAAACATATTCTTAATAACTGTATAAAATATATTTATTTTAGTTGCATAAAGTTACAAAGCTATCCCATAAAGTTTTCACATATATTGTACTAATTGCAAACCATTTAAGAAAAAAATCAAAAAGCTTAAGCATTTGTCATTCAATTTTATAGAATCATACAAAATTTCTTAAATTCAAGTATTATTCCATATTTTAAAAATACAAAAATACGTTGATAAAAATTAATAAACAAAGAAAAATATATAACTAGTTACTCAACTCCAATTAAGATTTTTTTTAAACCTTTGGATATGAGTTGCTAAAGCCAATACTTTAGTAATCTCTACTTCTAGATAGCATTAAGGGAATAAAAGCAATCCCAACCCTATTCCAAGAAGAAGAATATATCAAAGTGATCCAAGAAATTGAATATGCCAAATGGAAAGTTAATTTATTTCTCAAATACTGTTATGCATGTTGATAAAAATCAAAAAATTATGTTGTGTGTAAATGTATGTTGATAAAAAGGAAAAATGAACTTTTATAGAATTTAAGTAAATAAGTGTTAATTACTAATCAGGAAACAAAGACAAGCCTTTTTTTATATTTTTCAAATTTGTAGCTTCAAAATATAGAACTGTGAATCATCTGTGGTACACACCATTTGAAGTGATATTCATGAGTAGCATGGTCTTTTGTCCCAATGTTTCATTAATAGCATTTCACTTGTAATTTATTTTCAAAATCACTAACCTTTAGCTCTTCAGCAATCAAATCCCAATTTCTCTCATGATGCTTTTTGACTATTTCTTTCAACTTTCTATCTTCAGCTGTTGAAAATGGTTTCGTATTAACAAAAATATTTAGACAATTATTCCACATGAGTTCACAGTCTTCTTCGCTTCTACGGCCTTCGAACTATGATGTACATCAAAAAGAATTTTTAGAGTAAATGTTTGATGATATTATACTCCCTATTAATTTCAACTTCAAATGTTTTTAAAATTCTGCTAAAATAAAATAAAATGATTATCTATGATCAAAAAGTTTCCTTTACTATAAAATATCAGCTAAAGTAAGAAAATTTTAAATATTAATTAATGTTTACGATTTTTTATTATCAAGTGATTTGTATCTGTTCTTATCACTCAATAATGCAAATCTGCTTTTATCAGTTAAATGCATTTAAAATAAATTAATTTGTTATCAAATAATATGTACTTAACATTTTTAAATACCAGTCAAAAGAGCATTGTACATAAATATATATATTTAGGTAAATAAATAAACAAATACCAACTAAAAACATGCATTATAACGCGTATATATATATAGAGAGAGAGAGAGAGAATTAGAATAAAACTACAGAAATAATATAAAATCTATGTATATTGAAATAGTTACACATATATATAATTCAATTATACAAGTAACATGCATGAGCAACAAAAAATACAAAAGGAACAAAAGTTTTAACAGATATCATCAGCTTAACTGTTTAAGATGAGGACTGAGGACTTCACCAATCCTGAATTTGACAAATGTTAATATTAAGGTCATAAAATATTAAATTAAGAATTTGTCAAGGCTCAAAATTATGCAGATTAGTTTCATATTCAACAAATCATTAAATGTAAGGATAAATGTAACTAAATGTGCATAATCGTAAATTATCATCATGACAAATTTAGTTCCCGCAAATTAATCCAAATAATATAATACATTTATCAAAAGACTAAATTTATGTACATCATAATATTTTACAACATTATATAACATTAATAAATGAATAATCAGATAACATAAATAACATGAGGCTCAAATCCATTATGTAATTTTATTCATCATATTACTATATATAATATGATATATTTATAATTCATAATATTGTCATGAAGACGGGGTATTACATTACTTAATGCCTTTTATCTAATAAATTAGCAATAGAGCAAATTTATTATATCAAAGGCAATTATTAGATGTAAAATAAGAAAAGAGTGAATTTGCTACAATTTGTCGGATTCAAAATAAGAAAAGAATTATAAAGATTTAAACTATCTGAATTTTCAAAGAAAGATCTATGCCTTGAGCATAACTGATAAACATAATTTTGTACTAAAATGCTAGTTCGAGATTGAAATTAAAAAGATAAGAAGATTAACAATGCTCTACCAATTGAACTCATTTTTACCTCTAATACAAGAAATCACCAGTTTGTATTTGTTTAATTGTTCTATCATATAAACCATTATCACATTTCTTTTAAATTTTTTTCCATCTAATAATTGTAAAGATATTCTGAGCTTCAGACAAGTAAATTTTACCATATTTCTTTAGGTCAAGCAATTTAAACAAAATATTAGTTTGTAAATATTCTTTTCACTAGATATATTCTTAAAATAATGGTTCTAAAAATGTATTAATTGAATTATTTTATATGCATTTCACCATTCATAAGCAAAATACCAATAGAATTTACCATAGCATTTTTCAAAAAGGCAAAATAAATTAAGCCAAACAGGGGGAGGGGCACTCACTTTGCTTTAATTTTCTTCTTTCTGGTTTATTTTATTTTTTACAATACTTACCCATGAATCATCAGAAGTTAAAAAAAAGTAACATACAGTTGGTTTTTATGAAAAGACAAACTAATAATTTTAGCCATTAAAACCATGATGAAATGACATCTATTTGAATTTCAAATAGCTATGTTTGGAGAGTTAAAAAGCTTAAATTTACAAGAAATTAAGAATATAGATATTGAAGAAAAAAAACTGAATCAAAAATCTAGAATTGTAATAAAAGGTTAATTAATTTTGTGACAATTAACAAGTTAATTTTTAAAATATTAATTCAAATTACATAATATAAGATAGTTTCAAAAAAAATCAACAAATACAATGCATATACACAAAAGTAAAATAGAATTGAAAAAAATATATAAAAAATGACAGAAATATGAAAATATGATTACATAAAAATACATATGAACAGTAAATGTTAAGTCAGCACAGAGTTATAATAGAACAAGTCACCATAGAATTAAACAAGACAATTAAAAAAAAAGGCCTTCTAAAGGTGTCAAAAGTAATGAAAAAAAATTATCCTTTCAAAAATATTTAAAAATACAAATAATGAAATCAAATACTAAATATTTCAAGCACAAAATTCAAAATATTTCAAACACAAAAATTCAGAATTTTTATAGGAAAGGCTTAAATGCCTGTAAAAGCCCCAAAATCACAATACTAAAATTATTTGAAATTTAGGAAAAGTGGTAAGATATAGTATGATTTTAGACACAAGATCTAATCGGGTAGAAGGTACAGTATATTCAGGGTTTATAAAATGATCCATTAATAGCTTCAAGGAGAAAAACAGTAAAAATATAAATAATAATAAGTTTAAAAAGCACATTTTATTTATATTTTAGAAGAATTTTCAAAGCTTTTTTTCTAAATTTTAGTTCTTAATTTATCATTATTATAAATATAATAAACTTCTAAAATCAATTTGTTTTCCCCTCAATTATGCTGCCAGTTGGTAGTACTGCTATAAAATAAAAAAAATTCAACTACATTAATTGATAATTAAGTATAGGAAATATTAAGCAGTTAATTATTATTTGCAAATATATAAATCTACAAAATTTCAAAAATCATGCATATCATGAATAGAAAGAAAATTACAAATATGGAAGGAAAAAAAAGTCACAAAAGTTTTTTTTTTTAAATACATTCATTGCATTTAACAGCATGAGGGAAATATTTAAAAAATTGACTTTTTGAAAAAGCTTAGAATGTAAAAATATACTAAAATTTCAATAATGCAATAGAAAACAATTTTTTAAAAAATAAAAAAAAATTTAATTACATAAATTTGAGTGGGAATTTATTATCAGAATTTTTTCTATAGTTATATAAAAACAACATTATAAATTAGTAATTTATACTGATAACACATGAAAAAAATTATTTATATATATTAGGTTGGTGCGTATGAAGTGTCGGATTCTTAAGTGATTGTATAAAACTGCATATCTTTCTTCAAAAGCTGTTTATTCAATCAAAGTATGCTCCATTCGCTTCAATACACTTCTCCCAACGAGATTTTAAAGCTTAGATGCCTGTCTTAAAAAAATTTTGGTCTTTAGAATTAATAAACTCTGATATCGAGTTTTTTAGACTGTCTTCATTTTCATAGTGTTTGCCCCTTAAAAACAGCTCTAAATGCTTGAAAAAATGAAAATCGGTCGGCGACAGATCCGGTGAATATGGTGGATGCTGCAAAACTTCATATTCCAGTTCGTTCCAGCTTATTTCGCTCTGTCAGTGCGTGCGGTACCCACTTGTCCATCTTCTTAACCTTGCCAATCTCAGAAAGGTGTCTCAATATCGTTGTATGGTCAACTTTCATCCTGATAGCAAGTTCCCTCATGGATACGGCTGGATCCGCTTCCACTAGAGCCTTCAGGTCATCATTCTTCACAGACGTTTTGGGTCTTCCGCGCGGCTCATTTTGCAGTGAAAAATCGCCAGTCCGAAATTTTTCGAACCAACGCTGCACTTTCCAATCGTTAACCGTATTCTCCCCAAACGCTTGGTTTATGTTGCGTGCAGCTTTTGCAGCACTATTACCAAGTTTGTACTCATATAAGAAAATGACGCGAATGTCGGCAGAATTCATATCGGCAATAAACTCAAAAGAAATAACAAAAGGGAAGACCTTCGAGAAAACCTATTTTGCTGAAATGAGTCTCTGGCAATGGACAATACGACTATGAATGAGGTTATGCCAAAGACAAAAGTATAACGAAAACAGGGAGACAAACGTCCGCATGTAAAGAGAATCTGACATTTCATACGCACCAACCTAATAATTATTAAATAACAATAAAACAATATAAAAAATGTGTTCTTTAAAAAATAAAATTAAATTAATATTTTTTAATACAAAAAGAATTTAGAAAATTTTCTTACAAACTGTGCTGAAATTCTCATCCAGTCTATGTTTTCTTCAGCTTCTTTAATGATTTCTTTAGTTGATTTTTTACTATTAAAAAGGAAACATATATATATATATAGTTCATATTAACGAATACCAATCAAAGGAAAAAACATTTTTACCATCAAATATATAATATAACCCTGCACTTATGTACACATCTTTCAAATTTTTTCTTTCATTTGCAAAATTTTTTGTTGGGCTCCTTCAAATTCCTTAAGTTCCTAATATATTTAAGGAATATGCCAATTGCAAAATTTTGGCAGCATGTCATTGATGAATATAGCCAATAAACTTAACATGACATCTTAATTTTTTTTTTGGCAATTAATTGCTGTTAGTGATAACCATGACATTTTCGATGGTTTTCTTAACTGAGGAAAAATTGCAGTAAAATAGCATTATAGACGACACGAAACAGTTCAAATAACCATGACCAAGCTAGAAAGTGAAAATAAAAATCCTCAAGAATGTAAAAAATAAAACATGCAAACCAAAATCAGTTTTAGATCATATATCTTTGCAGGGCATAGTAATTGTTTTCATATGGAATAAACATTTATTAATATTGTAAACACAATATCAGGTATTAAAATTAAATGTTTCAAGCTGATAAAGAATATTTTCTGCATCTTAGTTAAATTTTTACTCATACCATGAAACATAATCAAGTTCAAAAAGTATATTGCAAAATATTTTAATTACTATTCTCTTAAGAAGTGAGTAGGCAGGAGGCAAAATCAGAGAAGCACCAGTAAATAATTTACATTAAACATTTGAGTTAAGTAAGGAATTAAAGAAAAATATTTTATAATATTTATTATGATAATTTATAAATTTTTGAATATGTGTCCATATGATTTCCCAAAATTTACAACCCCATTTTCCAGATTCTTTTAAAGGAAAAGGCAAGGTAATATTCGATACATTTATTTACAAGAACTATTGGGGAGGGGTCAACAGAATGATTACTTATAAAAAATTGGCCCTTATTAAAAAATTACTGAATACTTCTAAATATGAGAGAAGTTTAGAACAAACAAACAAAAAAGGGTTTAAGATAATAAAAAATTTTGTTGAATAATTACATTAAAAAATTTATCAATAATGATAAAATTTGATTTCTAAAACACTGAATTCATATTAAAGATGTGTAATTATATACATGTAATTAAAGATTTTTGTATTTTTTAAACATGCTTTTGATTTTTTTAATGATAACTTTTTGTAATTAGTGTTTTACTACTGTAATTATACATTAGTAAATATTTGGCTTATTGTACTACAACAAAAATTTAAAAATAAGTATATTTAAATTAATGCATATTTCTAATTATCAAAATTAGTTACCACTTTTCTCTTATATTGAACTTAATACGTGCTATTTCTTCTTTCATTTCAATTTCTTGATATTTTATAAGGCATCCATTTTTTCGTTGCTCCTTTATCTTATCTTTCAAAAAATCAAGCCTATAGAAAATAGAAATATCAGATAATTATATATATTTGAACATAAATTTCCATATAATTTAACAAAATCAAAGAACCATTTGTTATGAAGTAATAAATCTTCTTAACTGAAATATACTTCTTAATCAATCAGGAATTTTAATAAACATAGCCAAATAAAAAAAAATCTTTTGGATTCAATTCTAATACTTTGGATTAAAAAAATATTCAAAAAAATTACTAGGCACATTTATTCAATAAATTATTCGTACATTATATATCTAAATAATATCACATCAATAATAAATCTTTTCAATGTTATAAATACTCAGTTTCAATATTAAAAAATAAGACACTATCATACCTTCTTGTATATGGTTTTAAAACATAATCCAAAGAAACTTCATAAACAGCTTTTAAAAGGTTAGATTTTTCATGACGAGACCCTATGTAAAAACATTTTTAATCATGAGAAAATATTTTACAGTTAAAGAAAGATTTTCACAGTATATATATATATATATATATATATATATATATATATATAT
>JAPMOQ010065301.1:1415064-1444119 GCA_026543055.1 Argiope trifasciata | reverse complement strand
ATATATATATATATATATATATATATATATATATATATATATATATAATAGTACGTCACTCTATGTGCAAATTTTTCTTTCCTATTTCCAATACAATGATTTTAAAATTAATTACTATTTTTAAAATGAAAACAGCTTCAATTTTATAAAAAATAAATCAATAGTAAACAATAAACCTGAATTTTCATCCGAAATATCGGAAGATCCTAGATTATCAGACGAACATTCGGATATCTCTCCTTCACTCTCGTCATTGCAAGATTCATCATCTGTGCTTGCATCTGAACTATCAAGTATGCCAATTCCATCAGAAAAACATTCATCTAAATCTTCCAAATTGTAATCAACCACATTTTGACTACTAGAGTTTATAGCCGGATTTCGAGACGTTCCAAGACCATCAGAAAAAAATTCGCCTATTCCTTTAGTTTCATCATTACCATTTTCATTGAAAGGAATATGAAGTGAAGCTAAAAAATCTTGAATACTTAAATTTTCATCAGCCTCAGTCATTTCTTTTATTATTATCTACAAGATCATAACAAATTTCAAATAAAACGCACGTTTAATTCAAATCAAAACATTACGGAACAACGGGAGTTTAGTTGTCTGCCATTAGCAATTGTTAATATTAATTAAAAGGCTTAGTAAGCAGTTTGGGAGAATTTTACAATACGAAGAGCTTGATCTTACAGAATCTATAATCATTTCTTTTCTAAAAGATTTTCACAGAAATGAAGTACTATTAAGTTCAATAAAAACACAATTCAGTAAAAAATTATTTTAAAAGAAAGAAACAAATCATAATTCTAAAAGAGATCTGCTATGGCATAGTGATTACTTTCAAATATTTTCGATTTTTGACATATTTACTTTGTTAAGACCGAAAAAAAAACTACACTAAAGTACATTTTATTAAATAATATATTCTTCATACAAATAATTAAGATTGTGCTGTTGATACAGATAGTCCTAATCAATTTGTTTTTGTACTTTTTAAATTTGTGTTATAACAAAACAAATGAGAGTATTTTAATCATATTTTCCACAATGAGGTCTGGAATTTAGATTATAGAATACAATGAAAATATAGCAAAACTGCATTTATACCAATGGAGCTAGTGGTTATATTGCATTTTTTTTTTTTATCTGCGCATAGTCACCTACATCTAATATTTAATTTTATTTTGCTAGATAAGATTCTCTATCAATAGAGAGCTTTTGGAGGAATGGCGTTCTAGATCTGAAAGGAAATCAAATGATAAGAATATAACTATCCTGTGCGACATCTCTAACTTTACAAATATACATTAGTGATTCCGAATCAGAACCGCATTTCCCGTTCTCCATAGTGAAAGATTGATTCCGAATTTGGCTGATCAACTGAAAAATTAGTCCACAGAAAGAACGATAAAGTAATGTCTTTGATTCCATTATGATACCGATGCAGCTACAGAATCGAATTCATCCCCTCAATCTGCAATAAGTAAACAAGATATCACTATTATTCATTCTTCGGTTCAAAATTTTTGGAGAAAAGTAACAATACAAGTTACAATATTTTTTAAATAATTTTTTTCAATATATATTTAACAAAATAAATAAAAGTGCATATATTTTTAAAAGGTTTATAAAATAAAAAAAAAATTATTTTAAAAGAAATCACAAACTATATCAGGTCAAAAATATATTGTAAAGGCCAGTTAAATTAATGAGTCACTAAAAAAGGGGAGCTTTGAAAAGATCACCATATTCACCACCTTTTCCTTTATTAAAAAATAAAATTCTTCCTTTTATTCTAATTTAATAGCATCTCCAGTCTTTCATTTTTTTATAACATCATGAAA
This sequence comes from Argiope trifasciata, assembly GCA_026543055.1. Classification (NCBI taxonomy): domain Eukaryota; kingdom Metazoa; phylum Arthropoda; class Arachnida; order Araneae; family Araneidae; genus Argiope; species Argiope trifasciata. The sequence goes on along the minus strand of JAPMOQ010065301.1, from coordinate 1,442,272 downwards.
AAGTACTTACAAAACAGCTTTCTTTCACAGTTACTTTGAACTTGAATTTTTATTATTTCCATTAAATTAAAAGCGAATTAATATGTTAATTACAGAGAAAGTAACAACAAAATATTTCTTAATATTATAAACTCGATCACGTAGGATTATTTTAAAAGTTTGAAATGTACTTCGCATTTTTTACTTATCTTCAGAGTTAGAAGTTTTATGGTTTAGGCTTATTTATTATTATTATTTTAAAAATTAAATGTCATAGAGCAAAACTTTTCACAAAATTCACCTTTCTCAGCTGAATACTTAGATTTCTATTGATATTTCAATGTAAGTTAAAATTTAATTTAATTTCTTAGTTCAAGATTTGTTAAAACGGTAAGAACTCCGAGATTTTTACAATTAGAGTGTTAAAAATTTTAATTTATAATAATCGTTTTCAGTTTGAATAAATAATTAATATCTGAAAAACTTTCTTTTTGATTTCTATTTCATTGGTTTAATGCGGAATTAACCTAACATTAACCAGGAGAAATACAATTCCATTCAAGAGTTAGCTGCTGTACTTATTTGTAATAATTTATTTGAACCTCAGTAATGAGTTCCCGAGTAAGCTAATTGTTATACTCCATTATAGATAGCCATTCGATGAGTAAAACTCCTACTGAATTGAAAAATAAACATCTTACAATAGTTCCTACTTTCTGAAGTTTTTTTTTAATGGGAGGGATAGAAAAGTAAGGATATCAACATTGTACGTACTGTCATACCGTCAGGAGAAAAACCCTAGTAACCCTAAAAGTAGGTTTAGTTTAGTTATATTAACGTCCCATTTTAAAGCAACACGAGCGCTATTTTGGGATGGACCTCGTAATTTTGAACCATGGTCAGATGACGACACCTGAACTGGCACCCCCCCAAGGTGTCAGTCTGCTTGAAATCGGGATATTCTACTCCATTTTAGGGGTCAAGGAAATGGCAGTATTTCTTTCGGCGCTAAAAGAACCGGTTAGAAGTATCATTATAATTAGAAGAATTGCCGGTTAGAAGTCTCATTTTGCTTTGTACTTCGGTCCATGCTTGACGCTCATATTTTTTTGATTTTTTTCAATTCTATATCTTGTTTAGCTCCAGCAATCTTTGATTTCTGTTGTGAAGAAGAATCTGTCATTTGTTTTAATTATATTGTAGATTTGCTTTATACAATGACTATAGTTAAAGGTAGGAGGACTTTGTATTCTCAAGAGCGCGCTATAGTTCAGAATGTTACAGTATTTTTTGGAACAGAAGAAAAGTGCAAACTCGTTAAAAATACCAATTTCAAATGTAATCAAGATGACAGCAGAAGCGACAGGAATTTCAGTTTCAACAGTTAAAAAGATTAAACAGGGAAGTGAAATCGCTTAATGATAGTGAAGCAAGTATATTATCGACTCCTGGTAAAAACAGAAAAAGACCAGCGTTTCGAAACTGTAATATTGATGACTTCGATAAGTGTATCACAAGACAAACTATACAGGATTTTTATATAAAAGAAACGTGTGTTCCATCTATTGGAAAATTGCTTCCAGTCGTAATCAAACAAATTAATTTTCAATGGAAAAGAGAGATGCTGAGGAGAATTCTGTATTCGATGAATTTTCGATGGAAAAAAATGTATAAGCTCTCGTAAGATTTTGATCGAAAGGCAGGATACTGTGTTTTGGAGATGCAGATATTTGAGAGCAATGAAAAAATTCAGAGAAGAGCAGCGTTCTTTAGTCTACATTGATGAAACTTGGGTAGACGGAATTTTGACTTACGGAAAATGTTGGCGAGTTAGTATTAGATGCCAGCTAAATAATTTTAAGTAATGTTTCAATCTTTTAAAATTCTTTGGAAACATCTATTCTTCATAATTTATGGATATTACGTTATAAGTAATATATCTGTAAAAGGTGGTATGGAGGATTGGGTAACCAATTTTGAGGTGCATGAGTTGTTCCGAAGATTCCGATAAATTCTTCACTATTTCTTAAAAGAATATGAAAGGAATAAATACTTTAAATTTTGCCTATTTATTTATTAATTTATATTTAAATTTTTTTGCTGAATTTTGTGTTTTAAATTTTTGTTTATATCAAACAGTAACAGTAACAAACAGTTATTATGAATTAAACAGTTCCAAATTAACTTTTTTTTCTGATTCTAAGTTTTATTATTTGAAACTATAGTTTTCACCTTATTCAAAACTAATAAATTCTAGTGTAAAATGGGGAGGGGGTAGTCTTAAAACGCACGCTTTCCACTCTTAAAAACCCATGAATCTTCAAGAAAATATCAAAATATTTTATTATTATCCAATGGTTTTTATTTAATTTACAGCAGCCTTACGTCCTAAAAAAAGTCAGAACAAAAGCAATTGAATAAATATAGCTAAAGTCTTTCTTATGCAAGACATTATTTAAAAGCTTAAATAACAAGAAATTTTTAAGTTTATCTACAATTTATTTTTATTTGTCACATAAATACATATGTATAAACACAGGCGAAAAGAATTTCTAGCCTAATGAAGTGCGCTTAGTTAGCCAAATGTTGTGGTCTGCTTTAATGCCCTACTTCCCTTCTCACTTAGACTCGTTTACTTAAGGCAAACATGTTCAGGGTTTTTTTCATGACGGTAGGACAGTACATCTATTTGGTAATATCATCGAACAACAATGAGTGATGGAAGTCAATAGCATTCAACAAAGGCCACATCTAATAAATTATCTAAACTTAAGTCATCTTCAGGAGATAGCTTCAGACTGAAGCGGGCTTTCCTTTCACCACACAAGTCTTCAAGTGGTGACATCAAGTTTCATCATATGCCATTTAGTAACGAAACTTGATCATTGTTACGCATATCTCAGCGTTAATTTTCCCCATCTTATCATTCCGTGATATGCTAGAACATGAACTGTGCATAACCTTGACCATAGCCAGTCTAAATGTTTCCTAATTTACAAATAATTTTAACTAATGTGCTTTTAAATCATGATGCATATAAAATTTTCACAATCTTAATTCTTCAATTATAATTAAATTTTTAAGAGAAAATAATTTTATATTAATATTATTTTCTTATTAATTAATATTATCTATAATTTTATATTAATATTTTTATTAATTTTGTATTAATATTATTAATTTAGACGTGTTTTTTAAATAGAAAAAAATTAATCTGAAAAAATTTAAATTGAATTATTAAAGACATTTTTAATTTAATATATTACTAATTTTAATTTAACGTTTTTTTTTTTTCAATTTTTTAATGCAAAAATGAAAATATACACTTTTAATTCTCGAATTATAACTTAATTTTGACAAGAAAAAATATTTTATAATCTTAAGTACAGTTAAAAAAATGTTTTAAACATACCAGTTTAATATTTTAGAAACTTGGGAATAAGAGCTTACTAAGATAACTTTCTTGCAAATACAACGCACTGATAACTTGATTTTGCCCCTCCTGGGAACTACATCCAAAGTACATGACTTGCTTTCCCTATAAGCTGATATGTGTAAAACCCCACTCTGCATTAATTCCATAAACACTGGCATCTTTTGAAGGAATTAAATCTAGAACTTTGACATTGATTGACTCCTTTACATGAATAGCCTTCTCCAATAGCACCACAGTTTCGAAACATGGGAAATATTATTTTAGATTCCAATTAACACATTAAAGGCGGGTGATCTTGACGAAAGTATGCTAGGTAATGTGGATCATTATCGTAGTACTACGACTCTCGCCTTTAACGTGTTAATAACGACTTTGGAAAGTCATTATTAATTGGATACTTGTAGTTATTATTGAATAATATGTAAGATACTAAAAGTGGCCAAAAGATAAGGAGGAATTGAATGATCAAAATATCACAACTACACATAGGGGGAACTATGGTCGAGTAGAAACCGGCGCGATATTGAATATCACAGTATAATCCATCCCCTAGGAGCAAGCCTAACTTCGTTTCTAAATTCAAAGGAAAAGACACGAGGTTGAAAATTGAGTTCGAGTTGAGATTTGGCATATAGACAATAATTTAGAACGTTCACTCACGAAAATATAAAAGCGCAACGGCCAGTCAATTTTGAGAAAATGGCCCTCAAACTTTCTGCTAGCTTATATAGTACTAGCCGCCTTCGGCGACCAGCTGGTTCGCCATGAGTAATGGGTTCTAAAATTTTCAATTAAATTACATATTCATTAGCCTTCAAGTAACTCCAGTCATTGATTGGCCTTAAATTAATATTTTATATATTACTTTAAGATGATGGACTGAAAGTTCTGAAAGAACGCGTTTTCCTAATAATATTCTTTAATTTTATAAATCAGTCAGTTTTAATGATTGATTTAGAAGACTGATTAATGTAGCAACTTTTATTTAAAATATTAATAAAAATATTTTGTAAACTATGGCTCACAGAGCAAAGTATGAAGAAATCTAAAACCAATTATTCATAAATGCATCATTTGACTCAAACTACATAAAATGTAATTATTTACTTCATTTAGATCAAATTAATAGTATTAAACAATATAGCCTAGTAATAATATTTTACAAATTGGTCATTGGAAAGGAGTTTGAATGCATATCTTGTATAAATTCAATCCTGTATAAATAAAGATAATTTATTCAGTTAATGATTTAAATATTGCAAATGATCATAGAATCCTTTGCCTTGCATTTTTTAAAGAAAATATCACATTTTATATTTATTTTATCCAGTCACGTGCTAAAAGCTACATTTCTTCAGATTTAATTTTCAATGATAGTTTTTTTTTATTTTCTTTTAAATTTGAACATCCGTCAAAATGATGGCAATACGTTGATAAAAACTAATTTTTCCCTTTGACGTGCTCTTGCAGATTTTATAGAAACCTTAGCTTTGTATTTATTTTTTTAGAAACTATCACATTTTATAATGAAAAAAAAAAAAAAATATTGAATTAGTGATACAGATATTGCAAACGATAATAGAAATATGCCATTAAGTCGGGATTCCAATGCATATCCTGTCTAAATTCGATCAGGTTTACCGTAAATAAAGAAGATTTATTGAATTAATTATTTAGATATCGCAAACGATCATAGAATCCTTTGCTTTGCATTTATTTTTTTAGAAAATATCACATTTTATATTTATGTTATTTTATTCAGTCACGTGTTGAAAGTTGCATTTCTTTAGATTTATTTTGGGATGATAATTTTTTTCTATTCGAACTTCCGGCATTCTTTTATTTTATCCAGTCACGTGATAAAAACATGGTTAAAACATTTCTTTAAAAATTCGTTAAACAAAGAAATTAAAAAAACTGATTCTGTTAGAAAGCTAATTTTTTTATCTTTAAATTGAAGTAAAAATCATGTTTGTGCGATAATATTTTCGGAAGTTAAAGCGGAAAAACGTCGAAATATCGCTTAAATTTTAATTAATTCAAATTCTAATTAAAAATTCGAAAAAAGGGGCTCCGAGGTGCACATTCCCGACCTCCAAGGCATACATGTACCAAATTTGGTAGCTTTAGGTCCGATGTTCTGGGCTGTAGAGCGCCAGCACACACACACACATTGAGCTTTATTATAAGTATAGATTAATGTGTCACTGCTGGCGAGGTGAGAATAGTATAGTGATTAAGACACTGGCATAGCAAACAGGGTTCAAACGTGGACTGCGATAATTCTTCTTAATGTATTTCAGTTTAATTTACCAACTTAAAAACAGTATTAAATAATGTTTTTCATTTTTTACACAAAAATAAATATTTATTCTCCAAATACGCGAATTGCAATTTAATTTTCAGAAGAAAAATAATTATAAGTATGAGTGCAGTTTTTAAATACTATTAGAATTATTTAAATTAACATTTTAAAGATAATTTCAATTAGTATGATACTAATTTTTATATGGAAAAAATTATTTTCTTATAATACTGAATTATAATGAAAAAAAAATTAAGATATGAATGTGCTTTTATTGAAAATTATTTAAATAAAATTACAGACACTGTCAATTAATATGTAACTTTTTTATCAAACAAAAATAAATGTTTAAAAATAAATAATATTTTAAGTGTGAAAAATAATTACATATACAGTTTAAATAATGATAAATGTTAATTAAATTACTGATATCATAAAAATATTTCATCTATTTTTTTATTACATACTAGAGTAATAAAGATTATCCTAAAAACATTTAAAACAAGATAGATACATTGTGACATCTTACAAAATTCATAATGATTCTCCACAAGAGAGATGTTGAAACAATCGATAAAAAAGCAAAATTCATTTTCTCTAAAAAAATATTTGTTTTCCTTCAAAAAATCGGGCAACGCACAAAGTATATCGTAAGCCAAAAAAAAAACTTGAAAAATTTGTCTGCGCATTCCATAACTTAACACCTGCTTTCTACTTTTTCTTATCAATTATTAAAATTTTGAATATTTGAGGGATATAATTTTATTTATTTAAGCTGCTTTCTGCAATTCTCGATGTAAATACAGCTTCATTGAGTTATTATAATTTATTAAAATCCAAAAATTTGATTTTAAGAAAAAAGTTATTTTGAAATATTTTTATAATTAAAGCTATATTTAAAAATTTTTTAATACTTAAAAAAAATTAAATTATAGTCATAATTCAAGAGCATTATACATGAATGTAGTTATTTTTCTTTTAAAAAGTAAAGTATAACTTATCTAGTAATAATTTTTTCTTCCTGTATGAAAATGAGTATCATATTGATTGTAACAATCTGTAAATTGTTAATTTAATTTAAGTAATTCTGAATATTTAAAAAAATATATTCATCTTATAATTATATTTTTTCTAAAATTTTAATTGTAATATTAGTAAAATAAATATATATTTTTTGCATGAAAATGAAAAAATATTTAATCCTGTTTTTAAATTGCCAAATAAATTAGAAAAAAAAAATTCTAGTCCAGGATTGAAATCGGGTCTCCTGTTTGCTATGCCCGAGTCTTGACCACTACACCGTTCGTGCATCAGTAGTCGCAACACATTATAACTGTACAACTTATACAGAAAGTTTGAGGGTCATTTTTCTTGAAATTGACTGGCAATTGCACTTTAATATTGAATGAACGTTCTAAATGTGTCCTACCTTTATACTAAATCATATATGGGATTTCATACAGGATAGGCAAATAAAATAGACGGGAACATGTTACTTTATTAGCCATAAAATCCACGAGCAATTATAAACAATAAACCAGAGTTTTACAGAGCAATTCTTTATTTTACTAGATCCTGATTATTCAATACTGAAATTAGTAGCAAGACAAATATTTGTACTGAAAACATTAGCATTATAATACAAAAATATTTAACATGATTCAACATTTACATACTACAGCAAATATACATACATACATATGAAATCACATCTATTTACAAAGACTTTTACATAAAAACGATGACCTTACATATAAACAATTAATAAAACTATATGGCATAACATTACAAAGAGAATTTTAAAAATACAAAAATGATATAATTCCTTATTTGAAATATCAAATTCAAAATGATTGGATTAAATAAATCAAAAAACAAATAATTCAATTTCAGCAATGAGTATTTTCACATAACAATAAATATTAAAAGTTCCAATATAAAGTATTGGCACAATACATAATAAAATATATCCTTCACATAATTCAGATAATTTATTACCTTGACTGTCAAGAAAATATTTAAAGAAATTAAACTACAAGTAGTTATCTTGTTTAATTTGGAGTTCCCTGTATGGACTATAATAAAATATATTTTTCATATGATTCAGATAATTTAATATATTGACTGATAAGCTAGTATTTGAAGAAATTTAACAACAAGGAATAATCTTATTTAATCCAGAGACCAGGATATAGGCCACAATGTGTCATCAAGTTATCAATAAAACATTCCAACCAACAGACATGAAGCTGAATAGTTAGTAGTCAGAGAGACACCGGGCAATCTCATGACAGTCAACATGCTAAATTAGATGACATTTGAAAGCATTTTCAACTTAAAGCAATTAATAAAAATTAATAACTTTATTTAAATTATCATGATAATTTTGTTATATTTAATGAAGATAACTATTTATACAAGAAAATGAATGTAAGAACAATTTAATGTCTATAGCCTCAGGGAAATCTTGGCATCTTAAATTTTCAAATAAAACAAGGAAATCGCTACAAAACCTGAACATAAAAATGCTATTACAGAAGCAAAGTTATTTGTGCACATATATATTTAAGTAAAAAAATTATAATTTTCTTCCATTTATTTTTAAAATTATTTATTCCCTAACAAAATAAAAGTTTATTTAATAACACATATTTTTAATTAACCATTCATAATCCCATCTCTCCCTAATTGATTCAAATTCATTTTGTTATAAAAGTGAAAATGACTAAAGAATAATAAACTCAAGAAAACCACAAATGAATATTGTTTTATAATGAAAATCATTTTGGCAGTTCAAAATATTCATCTTTGGGATAGGACTAGATTGAAGAATTCATTGAAAATTTTTTAGAAATGAGTTATTAAAAACTTTGATTTCTTTCTTTTTTTTTTACATACATACTTATGTAAACAGCTAGAAAAAATTTCACTGGAAAGTTAATTTGCACCAATATTTATTAATTTTTTTGTCTCATTAAAATATTCCATCTCCTACAAGCTATTATGAAAATACACCAGTACATTTGAAATATTTCGAATTAATAAAAATGAAATAACTTTTCCTGTTACCTTTTGAGGCAGAAATGCTTATAATAATTTAAGGTAGTCTATTTAATTTAAATAAGAAAGTTTTTTTTTTTTTTTTTTTTTTTTTTTTTTAAAAAATCTTAGTTTATTTTAGTGCTGATTGATATGCATACACAGAAATATTCAGCAGTTTTCTTATATATACATATGTGTGTGTGCTTCTAGATCCGGCAAACTTTATAAATCATTTACAAATTATTGCAATTATGAACAGGGAAACAAAAATTTTATTTTAATAATAATATTTATAAAATCTTAATTTTTTTAGTACTGTTTGATATGCATAAACAGTAACATCCATATTATATATATATATGTGTGTGTGTGTGTGGACAGATATCCAAATATTTAAAAAATGATTTGCAAATTATTGAAATTATGAATAGGAAAATAATATAAATTTTTGGAATTAACCATTTGTCTTAGAAATTTAAAAATCTTCACAACACTAGTTAGCATCATTCACATTCAATAAGCAAGTATTAACTTTTTATATAAAAATTTGAATTATAAAAATAACATCAAACGTAACATAACTGTTTAAATGAAAAACACTTAATTATGTGTTACAACAGTGCATCAAAAGTTATTTACATTTCAAACTCAGAGGGGGGGGGGGGGAAGACCTTATCAAAAAAGATTAGCTGTTAAAAAAAAAAGCCTACTAATGTAAAATTTGCAATAGTGTGGTTATGTAAATGAAATTCGACCATGGTGATGTTATTTTTTTTTTCCCTTCTAGTGAGGACAATCAATATATTAACAAGCTAGAATGAGGACAAAGAGATTCCATTTCTTTTGATCTGATCACATTTCAGAGGGCCAAATGAATCAGAGGCTCATCTATTAAAATAGAGGCTTTATTTTGCTGTATAGAAATGTTTACGATTGGGTAAAAAAAAAAATAATACTGAAATGGTGGGACAGATAAGAAGTAGAAGATATGTAAATATAATGCATCAAACTAAGGCAAAGATTCAATAAGTTTCAGACATTGTATTACTAAACTACAAGGATATGATCAATGAAATCAAATAGTTTTGTCTCTCCTGATCATTCTCTGCTTATCATATAGGTATATATATATGGGACTATTAAATTAAAAACAATCCACTCATGAACTATCCAATTACATCATTCAAGATGAACTTGAACTCCATAATTAATCCATAATTTTTTGTCATCTCAAAATAAAGATGCCATTATCTTGATATTTAACAATACTTGAAGCCAATGCATTTTTTTACAGATTCATCGTAGAAGACAAAAGCATTGCCAGCTTCAAAATTATTACCAGAAAATCAAATGGCAATATCTGGGGAAAAAATTATTAGAATAAATGGAAGACACAACCTTAAGCTTAAAAACTCATGCCCACAATATTCTTTGAGATACATTAGAGTTTCTATAGGAGGACTATCAATAATAATAATAAAAGGGGGGGATATTTTCATATGAACTGATCTATTGGCTATGAATTTTTGAATCTACACCAAATACTGAGATCTACTATCATAGAAAATGGTGCTGTTTCATGTCAATGTCACTTACATATTCCGAGATACATTTCTGTAACTATAGTCCATTAGAATGTCAAAGAACAAGACTTTCTGAGTAGTTCTAATCATGCTTAGTTTTATTTTCATCTCTTCGTACCCTTCAAATATGAACTACATAGAATTCGCTTTTTCAATATATTAAGAGTTTTTATAGGACTATCCATAAAGAAAGGGTATTTCCAAATGAATATTGGCTATGAATTCTGGAATCTGTACCAAATACTGATATCTACTATCATAGAAACTGTTGTTGTTTCATGTCAATGTCTCTGACATACTCTGTGATACATATAGCAACTATAATCTGTTTGAATTTCAAAGAACCTACTTTCCTGAACAGTCCTGATCCTCCTCTGTTTCATTTGCCTCTCTTTGGACCCTTCAAATATGATTTAGATGGAACTCACTTCTTCAAGCAGCATGTTAAGCAAGATAAATGGTTTGGTGTCCAACCAAACACTTTTATTTCCTAGGAGTTTGTAATTTCATAAAACGAACTGAATTATTTTAGGTATGAGATTCTGCCAAGAACTGACAATAACATTGAATTTTTAATTTTTTCAAAAATTCTTTAAGATAATTTTTAATTAAAATGCTTAATTTGTTAAGTATAGGTTTTTAAGTATAGGTCTTTAAAGATTTTAACTGCTACAGAAAAAGTTAATAACCATAATTTTTAAATGTTCCAATAGATTTTTGTTATGTTTTAAAAAAACTTATTACCAAGATATCAAAAATATTTCATACCTCAAATGTCACAAAAACGGGGGGAGGGTGGGAGTGAGGAGGAATAAACAATGAGTAGTATTCAAATGAAAATATACATTTGATAATATACAAAGTGATTCCATTTTCACTTTTCAAATGTATAATTTTATATATGTACACATTCTTCTATGACGATTCTTCATCATTGTTGCCATTATAGGTGTATGAGCGTTTCTGTGCAGTAGCCAGTCGAAGACTTCTTCGACGAGGTGCTTGTAATGATGGCAGTGAATTGACTATAGGTATTTCCACAGAACTGTCTTCTGATACACCTGCATAAATAAATAAAGTAAAATTATAGCAGATGGTGATAAAAATAGAGTAGAACAAAAATCATAACGTTCCTTGAAAGGCTAACAAACTGTTAACTAACACTTATTCTCAATTTTATAACTGTTATAAAAATAATAAATATTAATACTTACGCTAATTAAGTCCCAAATGGATTTTTTAATGAAAATTAGAAAGCTTTTAAAATTATAGGACATGCAAATTTATCCCAAAAATAAATTTTTTACAGGAATCTTAAAAATACCAATTTATAAGTAGCTAAAAAAATTAGAAGTTTTTTGGTTTAAAAATAATATATATATATTTGTGTGTGTGTTTTATTCTAAAACGTGACAGCAAGAATAACAAATAAATTTTTATATGCTTTTATTTAAATTTTAAAATAAAGTTTAGACCAATTTTTTTCTGAGTGGAGGAGGGAACATACAAAATAAAATTAAGTCTCTGAATATTTTACTTCTCTCCTTCTACCATACATTTAAATTTTCTAAATTACGGATAAAAATACTTAAAATATATGTTAAGATGGCTTAACTTTAATGCAAGTAGAATTCTTAAAAATTATTCTATAAGTCATGTGAAATGATTCTTTTAATCATATTTGAAAAGAAGATCAAAATTGAAAAAAAATTATTTATCGTTTGAAAATACATAAAACATTAATTCATACACATTTGTTTAAATAAATATTCTCATAAAGATCTATACCAAAAGAAAAGTACTTAGTAGCAAGAAAATTATAGATACAAAAAACAACTTTTAAGAATAATTCAAAATCTAAAAGAATCAACTTACGTTCTTGTTTAATAAAAACTTTTCTTTTACGTGAGCGAGTGCTCCCCAAGCGTTTTCTTTTCCCTTTTGGAAAAACTGTACTTTTTTCATTTGAATTTCTTCTTTTAACTGTAGTTTTTGGATGCATTCTGAAATAATTCAATAATTTCCTTTTATTTTTTTTAAAAAAACAGATAACTATACTTTTAAATTAATAACAAAAGCTTTCTTAGCAGATGATATATTAAACAAAGGTAATGTAGAATTAAATGAAAAAAAAAAAAAAAAAAAAGAACCATTTTAAATATACTGTGTGTCAATTAGGAGTACACTTCCAGACAAATCTTATGTTTATGGTGGTCCTAAAGAAACAAGTTATAATAGGAAGAGTGCATTTCATATTGGGAGATGTTCCTTCAAGTTAACATTGGCATGCTTAGCACCAACTTAGAATTATTTTATATTATGACATTCAATTTTTAATAATAAATTCAAAATTATTTTAATACCCAGAATCTTGAAAATGTCTCACATTTCTGCTATACTTATAAAGAAAATAACACAAACCAAATGAAGAAACTGAATAATTTGCATCTCTCACGATGGTACAATAAAAAAAAAAAGTAACCACTTAAGAAATTTAAAGCAGAATCATATAAACCAAAAAAAAAAAAAAAAAAAAAAAAAAAAAAAACGTCTTCATTTCATTTGTTTTAAATTCATGTAAGTAATTAGTTTCAAATTCTACTATGAAATCATGCAGTAATCTGTCAAATTTAACAAAAAAACATTAGTAAGCTATTTTCAATATGCATAAGTTTTCCTAAATATTATTAACTTTAAAAAGTTATCTACTCCACAGGCAACCACAGATAACACTGGTTATCTTGAGCAATAGGTTATATCTCGCGAACCCTTGAAAAGAGCGAACTCAAAATATCCACTTTAAAAAATTCCATGGGATCCTGGCCCTGAGGAAAACTTTTAACTAGATAAATGGATGATTTGGAAAGAGATCTAAGTGTCCTAAAGATAAAAAACTGAAAGGAAGTTCCGGGGCGATATAAATTGCTAGAAAGTGCGCATGGTGGAGAAAGGGGGGGGATGTCTGCAAGGGGCTGTTGTGCTCATTAAGAAGAATATAGTGAATTTCTTTGATGAAAGTCTCTGAATAATGGAAAAAATTTCTACAATAAAAATAGCCGAATAATTATATTTATTTGCCTTTTTAAAATTAAATTACCTGCATTTGATATTAATGTTTAAATTTGTTAAGTTCAAATTAAAATGTTTCTCAAAACACTTGATATCCTCAAAATTTATTATGAAACATTTATTTAACTTGAAAATACCAAATGCCAGACATAATTTATCTTAACTAACACAACAGAAGAAGTTGAAGGTTCCAACAATTTTTCATTTATTCCATTCCACTGTTCATTTTTTAACTCGATACATTTTTACTTGGGGAAACAGCGAAGTTTAATTTGTAGAATTTTATAATATATTGGCCAACACCAGATTCCAAGTAAAAAGCAAGTTCTGAAATTATTTACATTTCGCATTGCGGTTGGCTGTTCTTTATACCGAATTTTCCGTTTGCCAATGCAAGTCCGTTACAGCTTGATTGAAATGGTCAGAAACTTTGAAAATTCCTTGGATCAGTCATTTCGATACAGCTGGTATTATTGTCTTCTCTTTGGTCAATAATGAGCACATCTTCGGATGCTTTACACGCTGGAATTAAAGAAATTTCCTCTCCTCTTGTCCACATTTCCCTCTTTTTCAAATTAACAATTCGATTAAAACTTTTGAGAAAAAGGTGCAGATCAAGGATATCTGGGTCAATATCAGTTATGTAGACTCTGCATCGAAATTTCCTGAACCTATATTCAATTGATGCATCCCTTTTCCCAAGTATCTCTCTCTTCTCTTCATTCGTAGCAATTTTTAAAGAAATGATAACCGTGCCTATAAGCTTTTAATTCAATTTCTAAGTCAAGACTGTTCTTAAACGAGATACACTTGCATTTGTATCCAATTACATCAAATAAGGGATACCATACTAGAGACTAGTAGACCAGAGACTAAAGACTTTCTCATGTTTTTTGTCTCCTGGTCTTTACCTCAGTCTGAAAATGGAATATCCCTTTAGCGCCCCCCCCCCCAATGTTTTCAATAACAGAAATTTAAATTTATCATCGCCCTCTTTATCGGTACCACCATAGATTTCTATTAAATGAATGTGGCGAGATGATTTTGAAACAGTTTTCGCAGCTTTGTATGGCATGCTATACACCATGGTCGATTCCAAATTCTATGCAACCATTAGCCTCGTTAAATTTGAGTTTCTTCTTCTGATTGAACCCACGAATTATTCAGCAGAAAAGTTTTCACGAACATGCAAGAGCATTCGATGTAGACCACGCTCATTAGTCACTCCAAATCAGTGGTTGGTATCTAATGACTTTTTGGTGATTTTCGTTTTCTGAGCTTTAGCTGAATGTAATCAGCACTGTAAAATTGAATAAGATAACTACCATCAAAGCGATATCCTAGAGGATTTCTCAATGGGGGTTTAGTCTGTCAACTTAGCTAGAATTCCTTATAGAATTTCCGTTGTTGACCACGGGAAAAAATAATGTTGATTCCCCCCCCCCCACCAAATAGGACTATCCCTTTGTAGTAACAACGCTGAACTGCGCCTTAAAATCTTCCAGAGATTATTCGTCGAAAGTCAAAATTTTTTGATAGTTTGGAATATTAGTTCTGAATTTGGTTTCAAATTAAGAAAATCTCTCCCCCCCCATGTCTTTGAACCTCCTTTTGTACTACTTTTAATGCCTTCATTCAATCCTTTCTTTCATATCCTAAATATTGTAATGTCAAATAAGAGAGTAGTAGGGTAACAAACAATTCTTTTATTTACAGCCTTACATATGTACACAAAAATAACTTATAGTCATCTAAGTTAATATTATTTATAAAATTCATAAAAAAATTGAAATATGAATTGAAAATTGAAAAAATTGAACTTAAGAAATATTTCCTCCATCACTTCAGAGAATAAACACCAAAAAAGCCTAAAAGGCTGTTAGTTCAAATGGCCACTCCGGGGATAGCTACAGAAATTCACTGATCTTTATCGGGTGGATCATAACACAGAACCCCGTAACACACGGACCTTTTCACAATAACAAAAACACATGTCTCTTAGACTCCTCTTAAACTGGTTCTCACTTCACTTCTCTCTCTCTTTCTGAAATTTTTTTTTAAAAAAAGTATAACGCCAGATCTTTTGCCTGCAAGCTTCACATTCATTAACTTGAGTTCCTTTAACATTCAATAGCTGCTCAGCAATGCTTCCTCCAAAGTCTTCAGTTGATCATGAGAATGTCAGTTCATGATCCATTTTTGCAACTGACCCTTCGCAAACACATGCTAATTACATTCAATTCACCACTAACACCGGCGACAGTCTACCAAACTTCGACACTTAATGATAACGGTTGCTGGTGAATAATCTTTCCTCAAAGATGTGAGAAGTTCCTTCATAACGGGAAAAGTTTAACATCTAGATGAATTGACGTTCTTCTCCTTCGAACATAACAAGGATCTCTTTGAAACAATGAAACATATATATGTAGTCTTTTATCTGGATACAACAAATGACTAAACACGACTCCACTGGCGAAGAGGGTCCTTGTATTGCAGTCTAGAGCACACGATGTGTTTGAAAACAGGTGAAGTTACGTCTGTCCAGAATGCCAATTATCACGTGAGGGAGACGTTACAATATCATCTTTCATACCTTGGATAATTTCTTCTATCCTTCATCATTTTTTTTTCTATGCTTCTATTAACATGTACTTTAATTCCTTCAACTTGACTTTCTATATGTCCTTTCATTTCCTTCTTTTCCAGCTTAACAAATTCTTTATTTCTCTGTTCCAAGAATGAATCTTGTACAGCTTATCTTTTTATTTCAGCTCCATTGCTTTATTCAAATCAAATAGTAAAGCAATCAATTCGATTTTCACAGCTATAATAGCATGTGATATTGCCAACGTCATACACAGCAAAACCCCACTTTTGATAGCAATGTTATGGAAAATTCAGTCTAGTGAATGATGTTTAGTGAAAAGCCTAAAAAGTATGATAGCAACTTTTTATTTTATAAGAAATACAGGTGGACAAGTCACACATGTACACCCAGTGAAGAGTATACAAAATAGAACACAAGCAGATAATCATCATTATATTCAACAGCAAAAAAGGCCCAGAGCTTGTAGATCAACTATTACTTATTCCTTTCAGCTTTTTATAGTTCCCTTTACATGGATTGAATCTTCAAGAAAAAACTGTTATTTGAGTCCTAATGGAGCTATCAACAAGATTCTAGAATATTTTGGGTCCTTCATTTTTGTCGCCGAAGGCCGGGGAATCTGGCCTACCATCCATTCATTATACATTAGAATAATCTAAAAACTTTCTCCTTTACTAGGAAATTAATTGCTCAAAGAAACCATACTTAGAATTCAAAACACTATTTTGTTAGTTGTATATTCTTTTTCCAGCTTTGAATTTTAAAGACAACTGGTTGAAAAAATATGTATGACTTTTCTGTCACAAGCAGACTTTGATGATGTTTCAACAAATTATTCTTTGGTATAAAATTAATGTTTAGAATGCAACTGTTTTTGAATACAGATTGTCATACTTTCCTTTAATGAAGATATGGCAAATAAGAACGATTCAAAATATAAAGTTATTAATTGGAAATTCATTTAGGTAATTTAAAGATTTTCTCATCAAACAATTGCTGGTTTTCACATGAACTTAAAATCTTTAGACAATGCTTAATAGCTAAATATATATACTTCATAATTCCATTATTAGCTCGAAATGAAAAAAAAAATTAATGATCCAGCTGTCATATAACACTTGATAAATTTTTGTTTCATTAAACCTTATATAAACAATGGTTTCATTTTCCCAATAAATGTTTAAACATTTTTCATGATAATATCAGCAGTATAAACCTAATGGGCGCAATATCATGCTTTCATTACGAAGCCAGTTTTGAAGATTTAGGCCTTGTGAAAATCAGTTTATGAGTATATTTTTATTTTTTAAAAAAATTCTAAAATGCTTAATTTAAAATCATCCTGGCAGTTCAAAAAGAATTGATTTTAGAGATTCTACAAACTTCCTTACATGCTATTTAAAAAAAATGATTTTTTTAAACAGTTAAAACCAATGTACAGAAAGAATTTAAACTAAAACTTACTTTTTCAAAAACGGATATTTTCTTGGTGCTCCCATTGGCAGCTTTTTTCGAATCATTAATTCTTCTTGATCGGTTTCTAAAGGTAAAATTGACAACAAACAGGGCCACATAAATATAGAAAAGAAACGCTCATTTAATAGATCAATTTCAGCCACAGAATTACCCAGTTCTTCACAACAGCAATTCTCTAGTTGTACAGATGGATCGGCATTTTCAACCATTGCTGTTTTCATCATATCTGGAGTTGGCATTATCAAACAATTTTTCTGCAAGTAAGTTCACGAAATTGTTTCAGATTTTTTTTATATACAGGGAGGTTACAATTAAAGTTTCACTTTAAAATTGTCATAAAAGGAAAACTACAAGATCAAATGTTATCAAACTTGGTAATAATTTAAAAGAGATCATGGGAATTTCAGGATAATCCGATTTTGAATGATTAGAAACTATCATGTAACCATAATATTATGCATGTTTCTATAATCAGAAAGAAAATGGCCTTTTTTTCCCATCTCAAAATTGTTTGAGCCCCAGAACTTTTTCTGGTAGGGGGGAAAAATTGGTTTCAACTGGTGTGGAATGATACCACGACTACTGCATTTCACAACAGTAAATTTTAGAAAATTCGAAACATTCCCTCGCTGTTTCACGCCGATTCCCGCTTTCATCTTTGTGCTTTTTAGGGCAATAATTTCTTACAGCCGAAGCCCTTAATTTTATACCTTCACAATTTAAGGTTTCAAAAATGCCAAATTAAAACAGCATAATGAAATGTTTATCATGTTTAAACATGATATAAAGTCTCACATGACTTTAAAAACGAAATATCCACATTTTATTAGTTTTCCATTGATTTTAATTTTAAAAAGAACTGTAGGTGATGTATTTTATAACATTTTATATAAAACAATATTTTCAATAAAGATATTATACATAAAAGATTTTTTTTTTTAATCCTGAGCATTGACCCCGATACATACAAACATGAAAATTATCATAATACTGGCTTAAATATTACATTATATTATCACCTTAATTTCCAAATTTTGAAATCATAAAAAAATAATTATTTAGAATCAGGTTCAAAATTCGTTACGAAATCGATATATATATATATTTTAATTAAAAGTATTGAATTATTTTATACAACTTGCAAGTTCTTTTTTGATTGAATTCTGAAAAGGCAGATTGGAAAGAACAAACTACTTTTTCTTTAAAGGTTGACTGGAAACAACAAATTAATTTTTGAACAAATATGTATTAGAAGTTTCCATTGGATTTGTATTAAATTTCTGGCAACAAATTTCAGTATTTTTGACTACTAAACATTTCATGGAGTCATTTTTTTGCTTAATTAAATAATGAATGGGGGCAGAGATTTCAGGGGACAATCACAAATTAAATAAGATAGCTTCACACTAAACTGAAATATCTTAATTAAAAAGAATGAAATATGTACTATTTTTTATTTGTTAAAAGTACTTAATTATTTAATACAACTGGCAAGTTCTTCTTTGATTGGATTCTGTAAAGACAGATTGGAAAGAACTAGTTTTTCTGTAAAGGTAGACTGGGAAGAACAAACAAATTTTTCTGTAAAAATATTCTGGAAGGAGCAAACTAATTTTTCTGTAAAGGTAAATGGAAAAGAACAAATTAATTTTCGACCAAATATATATTAAAACTCACCATTTGATCTATATTAACTTTTTGGTAACAAACTTCAGGATTCTCTGCTATGCAACATTTGATGCATTTCGGAGCATTGGTGCGTTTTAACAAATAACGAATGTAATTTTTACTCTGATTTATTAATTTTCCAGACCTAACCAATCTGTCTTCTGCTAATTCCATAATGTCCATTCCATTTAATGTAGCCAAGTTTGGAGGGAACAATACGGAATTGTCTCCAAAAGTAGGCTGAGGGTGAACAAAATGATAAATAACGTCAGCTAAAGTAAGATTGTAGTTACTTCCACTAAAGATAAAGTCTTCTTCACGAAACGGAACACTGGAACACTTTAATTTCTGGAAATAAATAAAAGGAAATTAAAATTAAATTTTAATAATATAAATTCAATAAAATAAGAATATATATAAAAAAAATGTTTCAGAACTGCTTATGAAATTTTTTGGGTGTCCCAAAAGTTTCTTTCTCATCATGCTATGGATGGCCTTAAGCAGTTCAACTTGTGCAAACATGCAGACTTATCTATTAGCCATCTACATCATCGGTTTCGGTCGTCCTAGAGCTCTTTTAAAGTACTTTCGCTACATATAAAGTGAAACGCGATATTTACGGTATGTTATGCTTTATATGCATGAAAACGTGCACAGAAAACGCATTTTAGTGTAAAGACAATAGGCCTTTATCCATCGCAAAGCCTGAACAACATTCCGAAAAATTTCTTTTGTCTATTTAGTGGTATTGGAAAGTCGTAATTTTCTACTAGCTCCTCTCTCAAGGTGAAACAATAAATTTTATGAATTTATTGATCCAGTTACTGGATCAATAATTACAATTTAATTGATCCAGTTACTAGCATCAACTGGATCAATTAAAAACTGCCACAGAGGGTGTCGTGGCTGGTTCGTGAGTGCTTGGAAAAAAAAAATAGTCAAATAGAAAAACTTAACAATTTTATTCCAGATTCGTTGGAGTTACTCTGCGCAGTAACTCCCTCGCTAAAAGCTAACACTCGAATATATCACTCTTTCCATTACACTCGCGCTAGTTGCCTAGCGCCATCTATGAACATTAATTTTGTTAACGCTTCGAAAATCCAATCACTACAGAGAGAAAAAAAAAGAATTAACGAACAGACGAGGCATTGTTTTTCAACATGAGAAGGCGAGACCACATATTGCATTAGGCAAAAGAGAGAAGCTCTTATAAATTAAATGGGATTTTTTACCACATTGCACACTCTCCTGATCACTTTATCTGCTTATTACTTCCTTCTGTCCTTAAAAAATTCTCTTTGCGATAATTGCTTTGAATCCATCAGCGAAATAAAAGCGCATCTTAAGGATTATTTCTTGTCTAAAATACAATTATTTTGGAAAGCAAAATGAGGCTTCCTGATAGACGGAAGGAGGTAACAGATCAAAAGGGTTCTTACAAATAATATCTTAACCCTTTGATGGTTAGGGAAACCAGCAGTTTTTGTTTCCTTAATTCGCGCAGTAGTACGAGTAAACAGTAGTCGAAAGTGGCAGCTGTTTTCCACCGCCGTTCTTCCGAAAATGTCACCTTTCTCTGGCTATGCCGTAGATAGCTCGCCTAACGCGTTTTAAAAAAAGTCTGAAAGTATTTATAGTACATAAATAACAGTTTTCACGTTCTTAAAAACAATTAATGATTGATAATTATTATATAGTGAATTATAAATAATTATAATCAATTACATAAATAAAAATAATTATAAATATAAGGCAAATATTAAATTGAAAGAATTAAATAAATACAACTAATGTATAAAAAAAAATTCCCACTTCATTATGAAAAGAAATGTATGGAACCCGTACTGCCATCTATAGACAATAAAACTAATTAAATTTGGAGTAGGATTCGTTTGTAACATAATCAATGCAGAATAATAAAGGCGAACGAGCTCAGCTCGTCAGAGCGCATTGGGGAAAAATCTGACTACGCGAGTTGTGCTTGTTTGTAACCATTTCGGTCGAAATCTTGCTCGCGAGCAGAACTCGTTTACGCGCATTATGAAACACGATTCGACTGCGAGCTGAACTCGTTCATAACCATTAAAGGGTTAAACAATAAATATAGTGTATTAATTTCATATTAGATATAAGAAAAACTTATGGGACACTCTAATATTAAAGAAATATATATATACATCACGGAATTTCATCTATAAATGGGATCGGATGTGGTCTTAAAAAAAACTTTCTTGTTTAATAGACTTGTGCGATATTAACTATATGACATATCAAGTAAAAATAACGTAAAAGCTTATCAACAATTAAGTGACGCTAGATGCGGCGAATAGAAAAGTATCAGAAATTCAAATGTTTTTGGATGCCTTTTCTCAGACCAATTAAAAACCAAAATTTGACACAAACTGTAATTGTAGTCACAAAATTACATTTCATATTTTTAAGTCATTGCATGTGCATGCATGTGAACCACCAGACCGACAGTCATCCCTGCATTAAAAATTTGGTAAGAATCATGTGCTAGAACTGTGCACCAAATTTTAACATTCTAACTCTCTCTGTTATAACTATTGCATTTGCTTGCACTCCAACAGCTAGACAGAAAGATATCTTGTAAAAAGTGATAGAAATCTATAATTCTAGAAGAGAATTCATACACCAAATTTCATCCACTAAGTTCAAAGTATTCTTAGTTACCATGTTCACACACAGGCAAGCATAATCCCATAAATGGACATAAATATCTTATTTGTGAAGGTTTGAATTTTTTTTGTGATTACAATGTTTTCTCTCTGTATGCGAGGAAGAAAATATATGACTGATAAAGGACATTCTAATGCTTTAGAGGAGTAAAAAGCAAATTCAGAGCCTGTATCCTCCTCTTGGCTGTCTGATAAACTTCAACAGCAAGATTTCCTTGCTTTTTGGGAGGGAAGAATCAAGTCAACCATGTTTGTATTTTAGATCAGTTCCTTTGATTGACTTAATCTAAAAATTGTTGTAGAATTACTATTGTAAAGTAAAAATCATGTACTAAAGTTATTTCTAGCTTTTGTTTACACAGCAAAAAATTTCTATGGAATAAATAAAGTAATTATTACTATGAATGTATACAATATGTTGATTGCAAATTATTACTTATTAAATTTTGGTAAATTATTCTTGGTTATTTTTTCATTCAAAAACTAACATTGCTGAGTTGTTAAAAATTAAATTTTATCACATACTATTTTGATAAAACTATTTTTTTTAAATCTCTCCCCCTAAATAATTGGTGATTTAATTGATTAAATTTGAATCATACAACCAAGCACTAATTTACGAATAATTAAAACATCCGCTAATGAAATATTCAAAGTATTATGGTAAAAATAATGCACTGAATTGTATAAACATTTTCTCTATTTAATTTCAAATAATATCTAATTATAAACAAGCTTCAAGTTGAGATTCTAGAATGAATATTATTTATAAACAAAGTAGATAATATATAGAATATATATAAAGGCCGACGCAGGCACAGAAATCAAGCTTATTACTAATTGTCAAATGGTAGCAATCAAATATAAATAAAACATCATACTTAATTTCTGACCATTACAATCCTTGAACTTTATCAAATGCTTTGCATAGCTAATTAAATGAATAACAAATTAGGTGCCCCTTGATTTGTTGGTAATTTTTTTTTTGATGCCAACGGGCGGGTGAGAAACCCAACAGTCTCACGTAGCACACCCTATTGCACAATATTATACAATATTGTGTAACGTTACATTATACAATGCAGTATTCAACAATATTTCAAATATTATAAATCACTACAATATATACTTGTCATTAAGGGACGTCAATGAAAACAGCACATTATGGAAACCAGAAGTAGTGCTTCATCACTATTATTTGTCACCAACCGAAAGGACACTCAAATCTATATAAGAACAGCAAAATATTATTGAAAGTGTCTTGAAGATACGTCGCTAAAGAAGACGGTTCATAAAACTTTTGCATTTCAATTCCTCGTTGAAATGGTGGTTGATGTCACTTTGATATGAACCTTTGTGATGAGATGAAGCTCATTTTATCTTAAATGAATAAGTTAACACATGAAACTGTCAAATTTGGACAGTAAAAAACCTTCCCAATATCTAACAAAAACATTTGCAAAAAGTGACAGTATGGTGTGGCTTTAAGGATACTTTTATCATTTGACTGTATTTTTTTAAAAAGAAATAATTCAAAATGTTGCTTACAATTGTTCCATCACAGGATGATGGTACCATGATAAAAACAAATAAATTTGGAAGGAAAATCAATATCATCATCATCAAAAAAATAAAATAACATAAAGTAAAATCGGCGTAGGTGCTTGGAGCGTCTGGAGACCAAATCCTATTATTCTGGGAGTTACGAGCTTGTTGGATGAAGAGCTTCTGATTAGTGAAAAGGAATCTTTCACAACGCTGACTTGAGGTCCGTCTCAAATGTTTTCGGCATCTTTGGAGTCACAAAAGTTTTTTTTTAAACATAGGTTGAAGTTTTTGGAGATTGTAAAGCTTAAGTTCAAGCTCTGTTTTTGCATTCGTAATAATAATCCATCACTTATTCCTATTTCATGAACGAACTTCTTGTGGAAATCCTCGGATTTCTTTGAAATCCCTTTTTGATGATTTCAGGCTATTGAAATCGTTCATCATACGTTTCCATTGACTTACTAGACGTCGACCATCATTGCCAACCTCTTTGAAATGACAGGTTGTATCAGATGTTGTTTGCCGAGACACATTAAGCAAATGAATCATTTCAAACTGCAGTATTTTTTTTTTGCTTAAGCAACTCTAAAATAGCAGATCTTTTACTTGGAACTGTAAAAAAGCCCCCCCCCCCCAACTACCCAGTTCATAAACTAAGAGATATATTATATAATATTTTAAATGACAGACAAAAAGAAATGCACACAAATTAAAAAGAAATCAGTTATTTTCTATACTATGACACAATAACTTTGTTTAAGTTTTGTTTACCACATCAAGTTTGTTTGTAGATAATAAATTCTTCTTACCTGCTGATAAAACGTCCTTAAAATTGAAAGCTCAGCTGAACGCCTTGAACTGAGACCTATGCATGAAAGGGAAAAAAAAGTTATAGTACAGTTATGCTTATATATGCTAAAAAGAATTAACATTTAAAAATAACTTACTTTTTGGTGGGATGGGCTTAGGTAAATGTATTAAATTTCCTATTTCATAAAGCTGTGACGTCAACATCTTTTGTACTTCTTTAAAACACGAATCCTTTTCAATACCAGGCGAATTCTCACTTTCTTCTCTTTCACTTTCACTCTCTACATCTGTACAATCTTTCGTCCTTTTAATACGTTTTTTAGGTTTGGAAAAATCCATCTTAGATATTCCATCCTTACTAAGATATCGAGGTTTCCATTCTGCTAATGTTTTGTCTTGTTCATTCTTGAAAAGCTCACTGAATAAGCTTCTCATTAAAGTAACACTAATAGATGGCACATTTATTGTTCCCTAAAAATATTTTTGGCAGAAAAAAAGTATTCAAATTCAGCATTTACTTACTTAACAATAAAGAATAACATTTTCCTTAATAATGTACACATAAAAATACATATGAAATTTGACATAACCAGAGAAACTCAATTCCAAATATAGACAAAGTTCTTTCTTTTGAGTATCTAAAACTCAAAATATTGTCGCAAAATAAATACTTCTTCAGATTGATTATCTTCCAAGATCTATCCATACAGATTATATTTCAGAAGAAATGAGAGCATTTTGAAGGCACAGATATTGTACATGATATGCAGATTACAAAATACTATTTACAATCATTAAAAAAAATAACATGTAAAATGTTTGGAGGAGAAAATTTATTTCAAAATGTAACTGATGAATATTTTAAGAATAACTAACTGAGCAGAGGATTTCTTTTTTAATGCTACATTTAGTTTTTCTTTTTCTACTATTAGATCTTTAATATTTGTACCTCATCTCAATTCAAGACCAAAAATAATACTTAAAAATTTGAGAGGAAATTCTTAGTGAACGGACTTTTAAAAGGTTGGGAAGAAATCAATAATAATAAAAATTTAAAAACTTTTTAACTAAAAGAAGTTAGAAAACTTTTAACTTAGAAAAAAAGAACAATTATTTAAAAAAAGTTATTGATAGATTTAAAAATTAAGTTATTTTCGAGGATGATGCAGTGAAACATAAATTAATTTCAATAATTAAAATTTATAATTTTTGTTTTACTCATGAAAATCTAGGTGCATTTATAAAAATTCTGAATTATTTGAAATTAAGATGGGTATGGTACTTTTCATGATACTATGACATCTATGGACTTGCTTTCATCATGCAGTTTCAGAAACATGATATTTACCATCAGTTCTGTTGTATTTTGCATAGGTTTAATTATGATTAGCAGGTTCTTTTTAAAAGTAGGTTGCATAGGTTCTTTTTATTACGGAAAGCTTTGGTTTTGATTTATTAAGGCAAGAAAATGCAACTAGTACGAGGAAGAATATATTTGTATTATAAATGAACTAATAATCTTAAAAAAATTTAAAACAGCAAAAATGTTAGACTTAAAACTTTATTTTTTGCATTTTTTTTTCAGAGTTAGGCAAAACCTCCATCCTGTGGGATAATTCCTTATACATAGGCTCCATCCTGTGTATGCTAGGATAGAGGTCTCCCATCGCAAAAATGATGAGTCTCTCTATCTCTCTTTTTATAGCATTTTTTTTGATACTTATGAAAGGTTTGATTTTATTTGCTTAATAAAAATCCTAATTTTGTATTTTGTGGTGAATGATGCATTTAAGAAATACATATCTACACTAGAAAATAAAGCTGAGCTTCTACCCCTTATTTTTATTAAGAATAAGAATTCCAAAATTGTCCGGTAAAAACAATAATTATTAATAATGTTTATACAGCTAATTTGACTTTCCAGTCAAAATTCTGTCTCTATGACAAACAATTTTCATGGACAATTTTTTCACATTTTATTGCAATACAGAACTATGAAAATTGTCAGACTCCCACTAAACATTATTATGATGTAAATGACGAGGTAGTTACAAATATGCATTTTCGAAGCAGTAAATATAGACAAATGGATAAAAAATTAAAAAAAAATGGACTAAGTATTTTTGTAATTATGGGAGTTCAACCATTCAATTAACTTTGGAAAATAAACAAAGCAATTATTTTTGATAAATTTAATTTTAAAATGTTAAGAGTTTTTCTTTAAAATTAACCCTTTCAGGGGCACTATGCCAAAAATGATTTTTTTTCGAAACAATTATTTAAATCTGATTATATCCTATTACTGACATGTAATTTACAGTTAAAAAAAATTAAGGTCCTTAGGGGGCTGGGGGGTAGGTGACATACTGGGTATGTCACCGCGCATCTAGAACATGTTTTGGAGCAAATTCACAAATATGCAACTCGTAATTAGAAGGTATTTTTATGAAATGAAAGCAGTTTTAGGGATTCATGACGCTTTTTAACATGAATGGCGCAAAAAAATGAGCTTTTTGAATTCGAAAATAAAGTTTATCGGAATAAAATGAAGACAAATTACATCATATGAAAACATGCTTCCATCTTGAATTTTTTGTGTGGAAACAGAATACTTTCTAAGACTCGTGCTGCCGTCTATTGGCAAGATAAAGACTTAAAAAACGTTAGGAAATTTTATGTAGTTATTTCAACGCGATTTTCTAGTTTTAAAAAAATTGTAAAAAGGTGACATATGGAGTATGTCACCGCCCCTGAAAGGGTTAAACCAAATTTATTATTCATACAGTTTCTTACCATGGTTTCATCAACAACAGAAGGTGCAACTTTCATCAAGGCAGATTTAAGAGTTTCCAAGGCTTCTTTCTGGAATTCAGCCCTCATACTTGTTCTTGTAGGTCGCCGCTTTGTTTCAGAGATTTCTTCACCAGATTCAGATTGATCACTAAATTCTTCTTTCACACATGCATTCTGTAATTACAA
>JAPMOQ010065301.1:1387965-1409722 GCA_026543055.1 Argiope trifasciata | reverse complement strand
ACACACACACACACACACACACACACACACACACACACACACACACAAACAAACAAACCTTGACTTTTAAATTTACGAAGTAAAACATACATTTCAGTTAATAGAAAAGCTTAATGCACACCAAATCAGGAATGCCATTCACATTCACTATGAAAGTAAGATTTTGAATCAATTACTTTAATTCTCTATTTGATAATTTTTAATTTTCAAAAGTAGAGCAAAAACAAAATTTTTAGTATTATTATTTAAAATTAATAATATTGCTCTTATTAATACTTTTTATCCACAATACTTCTTAACAGCACACACAAAATTTATTATTAGCAAGCTATTCACCTTTTACTTTTTGATTCAAGATTTAAAAAAAGTTGCTGAAAGAATTATTAATTGAATTAATATTTAAAGTATAGACAGAAAATTTAAGAAAAATCTTTCTTTAAGATGAAAAATTATTATTTCATTAGTCCTGCATAAAGAATCAGATTTCATCCTAGTTTACAATCTTAAGACACTTTTCTTTGATAATAAGAATTTTTTAAAAATGAAAATAATAAAAAACTTAAATCTCTTATCTGTAAAATAGTAGTCTGCAATATTTCTGAAGTGGCTGATATGCAACATTAAATAATATTCTTTTCTGAATGGTAGTCTGTTTAGAATAAATTTGGGAACCAATTTTAAAGTTGTAAAAATGTTATCAAGGGATGACACTTAAAAAGGCATGAAAATTAAAAATACATAATTCAGGAATAAAATAATAAATTCAGGAATTCAAGCAAAATTAGATTAATATCCTTTTTATTAGTTTATAGAATGTATATTGCAATTTAAACATAGTAGGATGGTCCACATCAGTATAACACTTTCTTTGAAGCACATCAACTTTTGCAACAAATCATCAGCATAATGCTTTCAATGACATATTAGAGAATATCAGAATCATCTAATTGAATGATGCTTGATAAAAACAGATATCAAAATGGATATGTCATGACGTTATTTCAGTCTTAAAAAGTGAGAGAGTCCCAAATAGCAGCAATGATTGCAAATTACAGTTGCTTTTGGTAGTAATAGCAATTGTATCGTTGATAATATTAGTGCCAATAGTTTTTCTTCTATACAGTGGTGGACTTTGTCATATATGTGATCATGTTATTTTTCAAATACTAATTGCTTGTATGGAATTTCATATTAAAATACATCTATGATCATACACTAAAGTTTTTAGATTATTACTGAGACATAACATTTAATCTAAAGAGCACACCAAATAATATTTCATGCACAATAAGCATAGAAAACACTGCATGTATTCTTAACAAATCTACAATGAATTAAATACATAATAAAATACTGGAAGAATGGAATGAACATTCTATTATTGAATATTCTTTAACTATTTCAACAATCAAGACGAAAAATAATGTTTAATATTTAATGTTACAGACAACTTTCCCTAGAAGTATCATATCTTTTTAAAACTAGTAATTTTATATAAGTTAAGATTAGGAAAACATAAGCTGAATGGAAATAATTTAAACTTACCATATCCATATTTCTGAGTCAGTGCAATAAGTTTACGATCTTCTGCCTTGGTCCATGGCCCATGTTTTATGTATGGATCTAAAATGTTCACATACCTGAAACAATATTCAATAATTATTCTGAACAGTCATATAGATTTTTAGAACAAATTTAAGTGCGATGATACTTTTATAACTAATTAAAATTTGATTGAAATCATATTAGATTTATAATCAAATCATGGTTATAACTAATTCTTCTTTTCTATTCTTACCTTTCTCTAATATTATAAGGATTTCGCCCAGGAAGGTATTCCTTCATCTGAATCCAGCGACAACCATATTTTTTTACACACATGAGAAGCATCTGCAAGCATAACAATAACAAGAGAAATAAAAATAAGATCTTTCTAAACATTTAAAGAAAAGAATTTTTTTAACAAGGAAAAATACATTAAAATTTTTTTCAGAAATATTTGTGCATAAAAATAATTGTAAATATACAGTATTTTCAACAACAAATAAATAATGTTGCTGCTTATAGCATTTGTCACAGACAAGCCCACTAAGCCACTGACAAGGTTTGGTTTGTGTAGTTTAATAGTGCAAGAGCCATGTTTGACCATACTGCACCAATCAGAAGGTTAAGTATAAAGATATTTTTTTTCTTAAACTCATTTGTTAAAATATAGCGCAAATGTGCAGAGACAGAATTGCATAAGATTGATATAAAAAATGTTTTAATATCTATAAAATTAAGCTTATGAGTTATGAAAATTTGTTAAAATAATGTCAAAAACAAGAACTTAAATAGCACTATTTAACACATTAAGGACCACAAAGAAATCTGTAAGGCATACACCTGAGATTAAGGAGCGCAAAGAAATCTGTAAGGCATACGCCTGAGATTAAGGACCGCAAAGAAATCTGTAAGGCATACGCCTGAGATTAAGGACTGCAAAGAAATCTGTAAGGCATACGCCTGGGACCGCACGTTTTTGGACAAACTTGTACGTTCTAAAATCATCATAACTTTGTTATTTATGAAGCCGTAACAGACGGAACGTGAAACACGAGAGAACTCGTGAGCGGTCCGTAATAGATGGGACGCGAAACACGAGAAAACTCGTGAGCGGTCCTTAATGTGTTAACAGAAACAGAACAATAAAATGAAACACACACAAAAAAGCCAATAGATCTTAATGATTTAAAAATATCTGGATGGTATTTTTTCCCCACCAAGTCTTGTAATGTTGAAGATGTATTAAAAAAAGCGAGCGAATTAAAAACAGGGCGTTCAGTCAAGTCATAAAGAACACTAAATTGTACTTGGCAGATGGTGCATATAAGCTCATTTTCTCGAAACATGAGATATTTATGAGTAAAGTACGTATGCCCTATACAGAGATGAGTTAACATTCATCTCATGTATGGGATGAACAGGCCACAAAACAATGTTCTTTTAAATAAAATGCAATTTATTATTGATTTGATGATCCCATGACGTTTACCAGTTAGAGCAGTGATTCCCAAAGTGGTCTATATCGACCCCTAGGGGTCTATGACAACCTGCAAGGGGTCTACGTCAGCGAAAAAAAAAAAATTGGGGGTCCATGAAATGTAAATGGGGATCCACGATAGTAAATCTCAGCACATACACTGATAGCCCCTATTTACTCACATCATACGTTCTTATAATATCAAAACATTTACATTATTCATAAAAGTACCAATGAAGTAAAAATTTTTTTATATATGTTTATAGAATTGAGTAAGCATCAGGCCCATCCTTCTCATTAAAAATATTGACTTTTTGCTTATGTTAGTTTATTTTATGTTTATTTCATGTTACATAGATTTTACATAACAGGTATGAAATTTTTTTTTGAGTAGTATAAATTTAAATTCAATTAATAAATGTATAGATTAACATGTGTTTTTATTTTAAGTTTTTAACAGTAAACTTCACTACAGTTAGAAATTTGCAGGAAATCAATATCAGGTAAGTAGGGGGTCTATTCAATACGGAAAAACATGGAAAGGGGTCTACGACACCAAAAAGTTTGGGAAACTCTGAGTTAGAGCAAAGCCACTGACGCAAAGTACATCTTAGCTATTCATGTGTCACAGCTCTTTATATGAGGCAGACTTCATTCAGACAATTCATTCACAGATCGTAATTTAGACCTGAATTAGGGATCAATCACCTCTGATTCATCGCCCTCAGTAATACTGTTTTGACTTGAATGACTTTGTGGTTACAGCAGATTTATATGGGCACCATGTACACAAGAAGATGAGGTTTGAACTCAAAACCCAAAGGATGTGAATCCAAAGCCTTACCAACCACACAAATAAATAATACATCAAATAAACAACAGAAATATGGAAATGCCTAAATATTTAATGAAATAAGTTATATGGAGTAACTGCAATCTTAATTTCAAAGATCTAGAGAAATAGTTAGAATAAATTAGATGTAATTAAATGCAAACGTGAACTCAAAAAATAAAAATAATTAATTAGTGGAGCAAAAGATTTATTGAAATAGAAAATTATAATCAATGAATCAGAAATTAGACATGCTGCAATGTCTGATGTGATAAGTTCAGGAGCTTAAATTAGAATTTTGATTTATTATATAGAGAGAACACAAAGTATCTTTTAAAAATAGATTTTTGGTTCAAAAACGTCAAATATAAAGCTTAAGCTTATTATCTTCTTACAAAGCGAGCAGTACACAACAAATGAATTCTGTGGAATTTCTTGAATCCATTCAAAAAAATCAGGATTGATTTTTGTTATACATCCAATTCATATTAAATAAGGATTTTGAGCAGCTCATTGTTTTAAAAAAATTCTATAATATACTTTAAATAAATTCATAGTTTCTCAAATAATAGACAAGCAAATCAATAACCATAAATGGATGGATTAAACTCCACACACTGGCTCCCCAGATTGAAATGTTCCTATCAGAGAAATGTATTCTATTATTTCACTCAATCCCAGAAGTCTTGAATTTTATTGGAAAAAAAAAAAGAATTGCCTAACAAATCAAAACTGGGCTGATCTGTACAGAAAAAGAAGCAAAGCACAGAAAATTGGGAAGTTTCGATGATTACGCAATGGAGAATGGCATTGTTACATTTATTGAAGTTATGACTATGATCCTTTATTCATGAAATCCTTAAAACAAAAATTAATAAAAAGAAAAAATAATGAAGAAACTTAAAATTCACTGTATTTTCCTGAGTTTTGAAAAAGGGAGAAAGGATTAAAAGAGAAATGTTTACATTTAATAATACACAGCAATGCAACTTCTGAAGAATATAATGAACTTACTGCATCTTCTTCTTTTGTCCATGGAGTTCTTTTGATTCTGTTATTAATTGTTCTTTCATATCTATTAAGAATTTGATGACGTTCACGCCCCTCCATCCGACTACACACTGAAAAATGCATACACAAACATTACGATTTTATTATTATTTATAGTGCATGTAAGAAGTATAATTGTTGTTCTGTAAAGGTTTGCAATGAGATACTAACACATAAAGGTACAATTAATGAAGAGTAGAAATCAGGAATGGAATAAAATGTTTGAATTAATTTAGATTTATGTCCTGTTTTGAAACAATATTGGGGTTATTTTGGGATGGTCCTTTTAAATCATGGCTAGATGATAAGGAAGACAAGACACCTCAGCTGGTACCCACCTCTAAGCACTAGCAGGAAGATGCATGGTCTGGATAAACATTAATCAGACCAGCTCATGACGGTTCTTAAGTGGAATCGTGTCTCGAACCCGAAACCTTTTGGTTCAAAGCTCAGACTTAACTGCCAGGTCACTGCTGGCCTAGAATATGATGTTAGACGACATGCAAGGTTGGGTGAGTGCAGGAAGAAGGGGGAGAGGAGTAACTTGAATGGTCACATTATTTAAATAACTTATGACACTTCCAACAACTTGCTATTTGCTAACTCTAATTTTTGAAAGCAGAAAAGAATGAATGTTACACAAGGAACATACAGCAAGCAGCGACCTTGAAGATTTTAGTGAACAAAAAAATGTTTCCAATTATTGGCACTGATTCCAATCAGATGCTAATATGAAGAAAATAATTCAGAAAAGGTTTTAAAAAATTATTAGGAGCTTATTAGAATGTGTTAGATCACTCAGATGGGTATGTAATAATTAGTTAAATATAGTGTATAACTAAATAACTATATTTAAATGGAAGAATATAAATTTAATTTTCATTAAATTATTATAAATAACATTACAAACCTATGTTCCAAGGGATAAAATCACCAATCTTGTTAGTTTCCACAAGATGAATCAATTTTGCATCTTCTTCTGGAGTCCAGTATCTGGAAATAGAATTTAGGCTATGAGTTTTTCCATTTAATCAAACTTCTACATTTATTCTGCAAATTTGAAATTTATACAAAATAATAATAATAATTGCCAAATTTTAATTTTTTTCTTCACTGCTTATTCCAGGTAAGGATTATTCACAGTAAAGGGATTTTTATATTGGCAACATATGTATATTATTTATTTGACTCATTGATATAATTTTACTTTCCACCCTTAATTTTTTATTATGAAAAAAAAAAAAAATCTTATCTTCAATGCTATCGAGGATTTATCTCATCATTCAGATACTTCCAACTACAGATTTAAGCGGGCAAAAATTTATCTTTTATGCCAGTTTAGATAGGATGAATTTTCTTTTACATATTAGAAGAATACATTCACTTTTTTAAAAGTGATAAATTTTAACCTGTAGAAGCTTGTAATTGGAAGTATCCAAATGATGAGATAATATCTCGTCGGTAGTGTTGTAAGTGTTAAAAAAGCACATAATATTTCTTTAATCTAAGATATTTAAGCACAAACTTACTTTTTATGCATGACTGGATTGAGATGCCTTTGATATCTTTCAAAACATTGGATAGCTGATCTTCCAGTCTGAAGTGAAACAAAAAATACAGTTTTTTAAGTACTTATCACTTAATATTTTCATACAAATTATATATATATATATAATTTCTTAATAAAATGTTTACCAAACTGAAAGAAAAGAAAATTGTAGTTTCATAAAAGCTTCTAAGATCTTAATTTTCAAAACAATTTTTAAGATTCCAAATTAATTCAGAAATTACCACTAAATTAAGAAATAATGCTCAAAATTTGAAACTAAAATTACAAATATTGTCATTTAAATTATTCCCAATTTTAACAATAAAAGAATTTACAAATGCAACACCCATTAAATGATTATTTACATAATAATTTATACTTTCTTACATATCAGAAGTGAAAGGTCCCGGAAATATATTTGCCCAATTTGGGGGAAAGAATCACTAAAAAGTCAATATAATTATAAATTTATAATTCAATAAATAATTTTTTAAAGGACCTGAGTGGACAAAGACATGTTCATTGCCATTAGTTTCCACATGAAATCAAAGGAAGAAATGGCATAATTTATTGCAAGGTTTATAACATTTAAATTTGTAAATAAAGGAAGGCATAAATCTCACATTATCCAAATCTGCTAATCTAAAATCTATGAAAAGTGTACATGAATTATAATGATAGGTAACTTTTTTGCCCAAATTTAAATCTGGTATATCTAAGAAGATATTACACTAAACAGAAATATTACATTCTCTCTCTCTCTTTTTTTTAACCTTTTGACTTTTTCAATCTAATACACACTAACCTGCCACAGTTCACAGCCTCTGTTGCTTTTGCAGTAATATTTTTAATAATATATATAGCTTTGTTACACTTAGTATATTTGAAACAAATGAATTTTTTAGGGCATCGCACTTTCTGCATCAATAATTAGGTGATAAATAATTTACAACACAAAGCTTTAAAACACATTATGTAAAACAACATTACCAAAATGCAATAGTTGACCTTTTAACACCATTAAGATGCATTCACAAAACAAATCTGATTACATGTAACTAGAAATCAGGCAATGCAGATAAATACAATTTTTCATGCAATTTCATTCAAATAGTTCATTTCTATATAAGGAAGAATAAATGTAGAATAACTAAAATAATGATATTTAGAAATTATCTTTCAATTTAAAAAAATGTTAAAGGAACCATGCTTATCAAGTTATGTATCAGATGATTAACTGAAATCAAGTACTAATACTTGAAAATAAACTGAGAATGTGTTTCTTCAAAAATCTATCAAAATTTTCAAAAAGTAAAAGCCAAAATAAAATTTTAAAAGGAAATTCCTGTAATCTTCAAATATGTTATCATGAAAGTAATAATGTTACTAAGCAGGCAAAATAAGCAGAATATTTGTTAATTGAGTCCCTATAAAACAAATTGCCAATCTAGGGATGACATTTAAAATTTAGAAAAAAATTCCCTGTATTTTCACTATATGTATAAGAATTTGGTTATAAAATGACAGTATATTTATTGTTTTCATCAGTGGGAAAAAGAAAAGGGAAGTAAGTAACAATTCAATATTACCAGAAATAATAGTATATTAAAGGAATGTTTATATTCACATACGGGGAGGTGACCTTAGCCTTTATTGAAAACTTTTTAAAAAATTAATTTTAAATTCTCTTTTTTAAAATTTTATGTCTATACATAGAAGTTAAATCTGTATACCAAATTTTATTTATCTAGTTCTCTTCATCTCTAAGTTATCATGCCAACTTATATTTGAGAAGCTGGCCAGGCAAACTGACTTCCTCTAAATGGATGTTGCTCAAAACTTGATAGAATTCAATGAATTTGGTTTGAAGATAATATACCAAATTTCATCCATATAACTCAAAGTGTTTTTGGAAAAAAGACAAATATTTCTGAAAATGTATTTTTGGGTAGAGATTCGTCAAAATCTTCAGTTGGAATTTTTTGATAAGTGCAATAATTTCTCAAAATTTCGTATACAAGAAAGTAAAGATGCCAATTGAATTATTTTTAATCACCCCTATACTTACTTACAAATAAATGCAATAACTCAAAAACTTAATGACTTATTTATACCAAATCTGAAACAGGATTTTGAGACTGTAACTGCAACTTTGAGTCAAATTTTGGTTTCAATCAATAATAATAATAATAAAAATAATATTAAAAAAAAAAAAAAAAAAAAAAAAACGTGTATAAAATACAGATTAAGTTTTTGGATACTATTAAAGCATGCTATGGATTAATCGACAAAAAACTCGCTAAGGATGACATGAAAGATTCAGACAAAACACTAAATTCATGCCAAAAGTTACGCTAAGGATGACATGAAAGATTCAGACAAAAAACTAAATTCATGCCAAAAGTTAATAAGTTGTAACTATAGTACGAGGATGATATGCAAAGGGTTCTCAGCGAGGAGTATGTGAAAGAGTTATAGAAGATCATTCCCTCTGGTTTAAAAAATATCGAATTACTCCAAAACTTAATAAAACTCCCCAAATGAAAAATTTTATTCAATGAACTGCTTAAAATTTTTTAAAGTTTAAATTAATGCATTTTCTTTTTCTTTTAATACAACTTAAGTAGTTGCAAGATGTGATTCAATGATTTATAAAAAGCAATTATATTATTTTGAATTTCATCACAATAAAAAACATTCTTATAAACTTAGACAAAATGATTTCTCACAAATTAAGAAAATTAAAAGAAAAAATATTTATTCAAACAATTTTTTTTAAAAATTTTATCACTGTAAAATTATATATTTTTTAGCCTTTGAAATTGTGTTAAAATAATTCTTATGTGATAATATGCTTTAATGTTATGCAGAAAAAATGATAAAATTCTGCTTTTATTTTTAAATTAAACTTTGAATTAATCATTTTGTGAAATCCATTCTTAGTGGATCTTAAATTACCAAAAATTAATTCCCAAATGTCATGCTCCTTAACTTCAATGGCTTTAAGCCCGGGACATTGCTCAGAACAAACCTTTATAGATTAAAAGAAATTTCAATAGAAAAAAAATTCTAGAAAAAGAAATATAAAAAGAAAAATTCACCATAAAATGCAAATCCTAAAAAATAAAAACTTTTATTTCTTAAAAAAATTTCAAGCAGTAACATTTTTTTTTTCCTTTGGCTAAATCTCAAATTTGGCAAGATTGGTTCAGCCAATCATTTTTCTTTTGGATGAACAGGGGCATTAAATAAATACTACGATAAGATATCACGATCATTGAAAATTTTGGACTTCCCATAAACAATCCATCATACTAGATTTTAAGCGATTTATTGCGTAAATACATACAACAACTAATTATGATTCAGTATAGTACAATTGAATACATTCAAACGATTATTGTTCCAAAACGATCTACAAGAATGATGATCAAATATATTAGTATTTTTAAACTAGCTTTTCTCATGTCCAATATATCTTTTTGGCACATCCAATTCCACCTGATGTCTTCTCATTTTCTGATAATTGGATCAATTGGATATTCTTTTTAAACTCATAATAGTTTAAGTATATACTAATTAAACATAAATAATTTTTTCAAAATATAAAACATTAAAAATTGAATTTCAAATGTTTTTTGATAAGTATGGCAATACATGTTTCATACTGCCCTACTAGATAACTATTCCAGTATTTTAATAAATGGCAATGCACACTGAACTAAGGGGAGGGGGGGGGAGCAAATGAATCATTTAACATTACCATAATATGTACTGAAACCACTGGATCCTTTCATTTGCAGGCTTTCATTTTTGATAAATCCCATACACAAGCTATTATAATCATGATTTTGAATTATCATATTCAACTTGTGGGAAGCAAATCAAAACAAAAGGTTTCTTCACTATTCATGAAAAAATTAGATACTTTTTGAAGACCTTTTCTCAAAAGTAAGCACTTTTAAAGTGCTTAAAAGCAGTTTTCAAATTTAAGCACCTTTTATAACAGTTTCATTTTTCTTTTCTTCTGTAGCGATTTGATTTACAAAACTCTATTGCATCTGCCAAATTCCCCATCCCCCAAATTTTTCTGTTTTTCCAAAGTTTTTAACCTTTTATTTATTGACGGTACTTAAAAGTACCATTTAAATCTAGCTTATATCTTTACTATAACACTATTTTTGCCGATGGTATTCTAAAGAACACGGGGAATGTAACCCGAATAACATAAAGTTAATACAAGCTAAAAGTAGGAATTAAAAATATTTAATTAATAATTAAACTAATTAAGATATTTCTGTTAATTACATTTTTTTTCTTGGGTTCCTTGGGATTATTTTGCAAGGAAACTAAACGACCGGTGCAAAAATGAAGTTGAAAAATGGATGGCGACATAATTCAGTAAATAAAGGGTTAAACACTTTATGTGAACTAATTTTGCACACAGTAGCAAATCTCTTGAGATCAGAATATTTAAAATATTGTACAAGATTGTGACATCATATATAGTTTTTAAACCAATTAGAATTTTATCTTTAACAAGCATATCTTAGTTCATACTTAATCCATTTACCTCATTTTTATTGTCATATGACAATACAAGAATTATTTTTCATTGGATCTCAAAAATTAGAATAGAAACATCTACAATAGAAATTTCTTCAGTGAATGAATTAAGCTATTCCTTATATTTGCTTATTAGTCTTTTCACGGAAATTTGAAATTTGGATTTTACATGATCTGATTATGCAGCCAAAATCTGTGCATTGGACTAAAAAAGCAAATCACCTCTTCACTTTGCTATTCAATAAATATGGATTTAAACAAGATAATGTTAAAATAAATAGTAAAATTTTTAGATATGAAGTCAAATTTTTTTGTAGTATTCTCCATAAATAAAACTACGGAACTCACAGTTAAAATATATAAAACTCACTGCTAAAATGTCTTTGTTTAAATTCAGTAGCTCCAGTATTATTCAAGTTGTTGTAGTCACTATTACAATTAATGATATTTTTTCTCAGTCTTGGAAATTGGACTGATCTATGCAAAAGAAAAAGAATAAGATTAACCGAATGGTACTGCTTAATTTTCAGAGTTTAGGCGACAATATTTTATTCTAGCAATTTTTAAAGAGATCAGCAATTTTAGATGAACTAACTAAATAAAATTAATTAACCCCCCTCCCATTCCTTACAAAAAAAAAAAAAAAAAAAAAAAAAGGGAATATTTCAAAAATTCGTGCATTTTTTTTCAGATTTTCTATTGCTAAGGTACACCTTTCAAAAAAAAAAAAAATATTTCAAAAATTTCTGCATTTTTTTTCAGATTTTCTATTGCTAAGGTAACCTGCTAGAGCATAATATGAGCAGTTTTAACTCTGTTAACTTTATCTGCACATACCATTAATTTCCCATCTTATATAAAATCTATGCTATGTTTTTTTTTTTTTTTTTTTTTTTTTTTTTTTTTAATAAATAGGAAGATAAATTCTCACATGGCAAATTTAAAACTATAGATAATTGGATTTGGAGAAAATTGTAATAGTTCAGTTGATTAGCATTTTTCTGTAATCATCTAATGCAACAAATCAGTGATAACAAATTAATTAAAACATAAAACACCTCATTTTCAGAAAAAAGATTAATTTGCTTAAAATTGATTTTTTATTTAAAGAAATGGTACTTTTCCATCATACCGGCACAGCCAAAAAATCGCCAATGATTCAACCAACACCAAACGGAATATCACCACCGGTAACCTTTTGCCGATACATTTTTAAAGAAAGTCGCGCCATTTTGTCGCCAAAAAGTCTACTTCCCGAGATTTGCACCGGTATAATGGAAAAGTACCGAAATATAAACTATAGAAATAAAGATAATATTTGATGCAATACATTATTTAGATATTTATATCATTTGTGTCTGACTAACAAATATTTACCTACAATATTTGCAAGATTAGCATATCTGTATATAATCTTACAAAACTAATCTGGCTTGTGCTGGGAAATGGGATTAAATGATGGCATACTGCTGCAATCATCACCACATCTGTCCAGGGTAGTCAGCATTTATTCTGTTAAAATTTCCCTGACTTTTATAAAGAAATTTTCCAGACACTTCTAAGATCTTCAGAAAGATGGCACTTTATTTTATTCTCTTTAATTATAGCACAATATGATCTTAACTTTATTTAAAAAATTGTTCTATTCTTCACTAAAATCAAGGTAAAATAAAATTTAATTCTTAGGGGAGGAAAACATTATTTTCACTCAGGGTGCACAGTGAGAAATTGCAGCAAAAATTAAGTACTTTTAAGCACCTTAATTCCAAAAATTTGGCACCTTTGTAAAAGTATGGATATGCATACTGTTTAGTTTATAGCATACTATTTTTTTTTGTTTTATAATAATGCATAGATTTCAGTGAAAAAAAATTCTTGAAACTTAATTTTAAATTTTTATTCTTAAAACTAAATATATATTTCAGTATTTGTATATTCTTCTTTAACAATAGATAAAAGTTTAAATATATACTTACCAGACATAAATATATTCTTCAACATCTATAAATGTTAAAAACTGAAGTTAAAACGTTTTTCGATTAGCAATAAGTGTGGCATGGAATGCATTTTTTTAGAGCCCCTTTCAGATAGCTATTCTAGTATTTTAATAAATGGCAATGCACATTATTGAAGAAAAAGTAGGGGAAAAAAAAAGGACAGAAAGAAAAGGGAAGGAATCATTAAGCATTATCATAATATGTACCAGAGCCCCTTGAATACTTCTTCAAATTATTCCCCTTTGGACACTTTCTTTTTTTTATACATCAAGTAAACAACCCTTTACAACCATGATTTAGAATTATCATATTCAACTTGAGGGGAAACAATGAATAGCTTTCTTCATCTCCACAAGAAAATTAAGTACTCTTTAAGGACCTTTTCAAAAAATTAAGCTGTTTTAAAGGTGCTAAAAAATGGTTTTCAAATCTAAGCACTTTTCATGACGCTATGCACCCTGTCATTTATTGAATTTCAGATAAGGTCCAACTATGCAAAGCCCTTTTCTCTCTCTCTCTCCTTTTTTTTTTTTTTTTTTTTTTTTTTTTTTGCAAATAGATTAACCAACTAGTAGATACTTTACTAATATGTACATGCCCATCTAGACCAATTTTTGGCCAGTCAGTCACATCTCAAAACTGTTTATCAAATTTACTCACAAAAATTGTAGTACAAAATATA
The DNA here is from genome assembly GCA_026543055.1 of Argiope trifasciata. Lineage (NCBI taxonomy): Eukaryota > Metazoa > Arthropoda > Arachnida > Araneae > Araneidae > Argiope > Argiope trifasciata. The sequence goes on along the minus strand of JAPMOQ010065301.1, from coordinate 1,396,024 downwards.
TGGCCATTAACATATTATTTAAAAATAAAATGATTTGTTCCCTTCCAGTAGAATTTCCTCTTTCCATCATACTGTTTAGCAATACTTCAAAAGAGCTGAACAATAATTCTACTTACAGAAAAAAAAAATCATTTATACAAACAAAATGAAATATCTGCATCAAAATAAGAAAAATTATTCAATGAAATTAAAATTGAATTGATTTTTAGATCACTAACCATGATATTAAAAAAAAAGTCGCTTCCTTACTGGCTCAATACTTAACAGAAAAAGATCAGAAAAAAGTGGCAAATTTGTCCTTATCAATTTTTTATTACATAAAAAGTAAAATGTCTTAAAGGTATAAATTTCTAAAAAGAGTGTATGAATATATTTTGTAAATTTTTGTGGCAAAGAGGTTTCACATACATGAAAACATGTTATATATATAAATAAAATGTTGCATCTTTTTAAAATTTTTTTGAAAAAGTTTATAAAAGGAATGTATATTTTCAACAAATCACACAAATTAATCTTATGTTTAATATTTTTAAATTATAGAGCATTTTCTTGAATGTATAAAGAATTTTATACATTCTGAAAAGTAAAAAAAAAATCGTAAAAAGAAAATAAAACCAATAATGTCAATTTATGTTATCCATATCATCCATTCATACAAAGAATTTATTTACCCATATTCATAATGTATAAAAATAAACAAAAAAAAAAGTGTTACGGAAATAATAACAATAAAGACCAGTAATTCATAATTCAAGAAAAACATTTTCAAGTAGATGGGAAAAGATTTGTATTGTAAAATATTTATTAAATTAAGATAAACTATTTTGTAATTATAACAACAGATCATTATTTTAGATCCAATTTTGAATAATTATACCCAAAATTCACTCTTTTAGCATAGAGATGATTGATTTGATGTTTGAAGGAAGATAAGAGAACAAGAATAAATCCATTTATATCTTTTTAGATAACAGAAAACTATTAAAACTTAAAATCATATTTTTGATAATTATTATTCTGGGAAAAACTTATATTATAATTCTGTGAAAAAAAGCAAACAAAAACTTTTGTCAAGAATATAAGTATTTATACATATACACAATAAATTAGATTTGGTGGTTAATTTTCCCTTTCCATAGTGTACTATAGATTATCAATAAAAGTTTGATTTTCATTAGCTGCCAACAATGTTCCATTCCATTTAGGAAAAACACCAGCAAGTTATGATCAATAAATTTCCCAATTTATAAAAAAGTTTCCAGTTTTATAAATTTCTCTGACTTTTTCTGACCTCTCAAAATTTCCTGACAATTCTTAGTGAGCTGACTACCCTGATTTAACCTCCTGGCATATTATTTAAAATTCTCCTAGCTGCAATAAAGCCCCACTTCTAGAAATTATGAATAGACATGGAAATAAAGTAATATTAAGAAGTTTGCAAAATATTTATGAAATTAGTCAATCACCATATATGGCTAATACATGAATAAACCTTTTATTAGTTTGATTAAAAGCTATAAAGACTTTTCATCGCAAATTTTGTGACTTTTAAGTAAATAATTAGATTTCTAAAATGGAAAGATTTTTAAAATAAAATGCAACTCCAATCAACCTGTAACTCTTCAGCTATAGCATCCCAGTTTCTGCCATTGTACTTTTCCACTAAATGCATTAATTTCTTATCTTCTTCTGGTGGAAATGGAGTTTTCTTAATGAAAATACTCATATAGTTATTCCACATTATTTCACATTCCTCTCCAGTTCTGTATCCATCAAGCTAAAAAAAAAAAAAAGTGAAGTTATCAATATTAATCTTGTTCATGCTATACCTTGATTAATAAAAGAAATTTGTAATATATATATAAAAGCAGGGCATATCAAACTTGTGACACAGAACTTTGTAATTAATTTTATAAAAAAAAGTTTTAAAATTAAATCTGATATATACTATTTAATTTAGAAATTTTTGTTTTTATATAGTTGAGTTTTAATGTAAAAAAGTGATAATAACTATAGTCAAGTAAAAGAAAATGCAAATAACCAGGAAACAGAAAGAGTGATCATTGTCTAAAACTAATTTTATTTGATATTAACTCTTATCCTAACATATATATACAGCCATAAAACTAAAAAAATTATTAACATAGATTTATCTTAACTTCAGCCTGCCTCCTCGTCATTAAAATATCTTTTTTCTTTAGATATCATAATAAAAAGGTTCTGTAGCAAATGACACACACAAACAAACCTGCCACAATTATAAATACCATTCATGAGTAAAGCGAGATGGCTTTGAATCTCAAACAACAGTAAATCACCTGGAAATAATTTCATCAAATCTTGAGGCCCTCCATACATAGAAAAAACCCTAGGTCCCAATTCCCTTTTAAATCAATACTGAAAACTGCAGAATTCATTACAATTTTAAATTATTTTAAAAATGATACAATTATCAATCCCCTTTTAAATGCAAAAAATACCAGTAAGTACTGTGATAATTTTATACCAAAATCTCATGAGAATTGTGTGAAGAATCAATTATTTATTCAATGGAATGAAAATTATAACAAAATGAACAAATATTATTGTCCTAAATAATAAATTACTACTTTAAACCCATGGGGTGAAAATAACAAGCAGACTTTAAATTTGACATAATTAAATATAAGTAATAAATTTAGAAAAAAAAAAAAAAAAACACTCATGTAGAAAAAAGTATTCAGCTGAAAATCTATTATTCAGAATAGAACTGCTTTAATAGGAATAGGAATCAATTTCTGATAGATCCAAATTAAATTACATTTGTAAAGATATAAAAATGATTTTTAACAAGAAACTCAGGGATAAATTTTTCAGCAATTAATACAATAAAACACATAACAGAAATATTGAATGATAAAAAAACATTAAAATGAGATAGAAATACTTACAGCAATTTCATGCCACTTGATGTGATCTTTTGCTTCTGTGATGATTTCATGACGATGTCTTCGGCTATAAATGAAACAATTTATTGAAAAAGTAACATTATTCTCATACATCTATTTTACAAATGAATCAGAATAAATTATTCATTTTATTGAAAAACATTGAAGTGTACGTGGATCCAATTACTGTACCATACCATTAAAAAAAAATTATGTTTACTTATAAATTGCTCAATTTTTTGTTTGAACCTAAAGTAAATAAATGCTATTTCAAAAAATTAAAGTAAAATGTTTTAGCTTGCTAAAATTTTATTAAGAATTGAAAGTTCATAGTTCACATATGTTTTTTTCTTTTTCTTTTTTTAAAATATATTTCTGCAATTTCCTTGGAAGCTTGGCAGAAAACATGGGGGGGGGGGGAGATTTTTATTAATAATAATTTTAACTCATTTATTTCATAACATTATAACTACTTATGTTATATTTTACCTATACAAGTATTTATTTTATAAAAACTCAGATAGAATATATGAATAAATTAAAAATATTTTTCAATTTGAGCCTAATATATTTAAGGTCATTGATATAATTGAAAGATAATTTAACTTAATATTAACAATGAATTCATAATGAAAGTCTGCATTTAAGTTTCAATTGCTAACAGTTTTTAAATAGCACAAAACACACAAACTAGTAATGAATAATTCAGCCACTATTAGTTTTTGATGGATTTATATTATATGAAGGTTGAGAGCTTGAAAGAGTTTGGATTATTGTATTAAAAAATATTTTTTGAATACAAAATCCATAATTTTTTAAAAAGACTGATCAACATTTCTGCAAATTTATTTTTCCAATTTTATATTTTTAAAAAATCCCAGCCTTTTAAAGGAATATCTTAAATTTCTAGATTGGTTTCCCTTTATTTATTCTTTTTTGTGTGTTCACGGTAAATTCTTTAGAGTACATGAAAAATAATATTACTTACATAAAATAAAAATTTAATGCATAGAAAACAAAATAATATTTAATCATTAGGTTTCAGATAAGCATCATTTTTGTAAACATCTTCGAAGACAATTATGGAATTGTGGGACGTGCGCAGAAATGCTGATGGCATCCATTTCTGACTTCAGTAAATGACTGATTGTCAGTGGTTACCATTGATGTTCCATTCTACTTATGAAAAAAGAACAAGATATGTGTTGGCTACAATAAAAATTATCAAAAAAAAGTCTAGTTTTAGAATAAATTTCCTTGACTTTCTTCTGATCTTTTAGAATTCCTGACTGACTAATTCAGATTTTCCTATTTAACTGGTCACACTGTTTAATTCAATTTATTATTCATAAAGATTTAGTAAGTGATCATTAAAGGCCTTAGCCCACAGCGAAATAGCATCAGCACTTTCACCAGAAAATGACAATGAAAGTGACATCACGATTGGTTGAATTTCATTTGCAAACAATATTTCCGTCCCTACTGTTAGCATTTTCAAGCTCATTTGGAAAATCTCACGATAATGAAAATTTTGCTTGACTGGTTGCTTGCGGGTAGAAACCAGAAAATTATAATAATGGAATTTTTTTTATAATAATGGAAAGTCATGGATTAGCTTTAAATTTAGAATTTTAAAAAGCAATTTTTCTCAATCCAAATTTTGATGATGAAGTATATTTAATATTTAAGGAATAACAGATTATAATAATGTCTGTTAGTCACATTTCATAAGTTTTCATTGAAAACTTATTTTTACTTATATATATGAGGGGATCAATTATTAAAACACATTATGAGTTGCCCAAGAAATTTTTTTTCCTGCAGTTATTTTCAACATTAAAGATGTTTTAAATCATTAATTTCAATTGGCATCCTTTTGACAATTTTTAAAATTAAATTACTTTATGAAATTAGTGATATCTTTAAATCATAAAAAAGTGTTATGTGTTTAAAAAATTCAATACCATTGTTTGTTTATCTGCTTTTCAACTTCTTTGATTTGTTTTTTCAATGAAGCCTCTTCAGCGTCTGTTAGGTTCTTTAGATCATCTTTTAACTTGCTTCTTAAATAGTTGCGCCTGAAATAACAACATAATGAAGTTGACTAATCACAAAAATAAATCAACTAAAGCACACACATAATTTCTGGAACATAAACTTTAAAAAGGAATATAAACATTTGTATAGATTGGGGTTAGCTTAAAATAACCCTTCAGATTTGGTACAATTTCAGAAATTGAGATAGAGCAATTTTGTTTATTATAATCTACACATAATAGTGCAGAAATAAAAGCACATACAGGAGAAAAACTACAACAAAAGCAACTGCCCATAGAGGCAGGATAATTTTCACACATAATTTTAAATGCATATTGTAATTCATAAAAGCACACATAATTATTTGATAAAAGTAATTTTTGATAGCACAGATGAAACAATTAGTAAATACTAGCTGGTACCCGATGCATTACTGCCACAGAAGAAATAATAATTTTATTTAAAAAAAAATTATTATTGAAGAATTTTGGATAGGCATCTCCCCCCCCCTCCCCGTTTTCACCAGAAACAAATAAATTTCTTGATTGTCTGACTTCTAAGCATCCAGCATACAAATGGTTATGTGAAAAATATGAATTTTTAGATCCAGTCCAAATACTTGAAGCAATTGACCTTGTGACTTGTTCACGGTCATTGAGAATATAAATAGAATGGGAAACTGCAGTCCTTTAAAATCATAAGGAATGTTGGTGGGAATAATGTGAATACATTTTCACTAATCCATGGTCCTTTAAGGACAGTTGTCAAGCTTCTTGCATCATACTGGTCTCTTAATTCTGATACTCGTGATCAGGTAGCATATAAACATTGTCTTTCGCTTCTTGCCTCATGTTGATCTTAAAATTCTGGAACTTATGAATTTACATTTCGTAAATGATCTGTTTTATTGTCTCTTGTTGTTCTTCATTTGTTTGAGAAGTTCAGATGGGCTTATTTCTAGATGTTGAGCTGTTAGATCTAGTAAGTTACGAATGCTTGCAAACATTTTTTAGAGCATACAACACAATATACATTTGTATAATCAAAATATCATCTGTAAAATCACTTAATAAATAGCAAAATTATTGTTTGTATTGAAAAATTTCCATTAACTTACTTTAATTGGGTCGATAATAATTTTTTTATTTTGTATGTGTAAGATTAACTCTGAATAATATGTGTGGCTTGCAGCAGACAAAATAGTGAGCATGCTGAATGACAAACTCCTGTGAGGAAGGCATTGGTTGACATCAATCATAATAATTTTAATTTGTTTGATATATACGCGATTAATTCCAAATCGGATGTACCTTTTACAGCTTCACTTTTGTCAATTATCAATTTTTAAATATAATTTTCATAGAAGTGCAAGCAATGGGTTTTGCTAAAATAACATTCTGCCCCATTTATTCATTCCCTTGCTAGAATAACATTCTACCCCAAATTAAAATATAAACTGCAACAGTTATTCCAAGTTGAACAAGTTTTACTTTCTATATTAGCAAACATGTATTCATATTTCCGAAAATCTAATGATTCACAGATACCCAACCCCATCTGAGGAAGGGGAGAAAAATATTTATGGGATAAATCTTTTACTAAAACCAAAGATTAGTACTGTCATCAAATAGAAATAATATCATTCCAAAATCCCAATGTAAGGATGCAACATCGGCCCAAAGAAAATCCAATGTAAATGCACACATGCATTGTTCATTCCGAAGAGGTAAAAGTGGAATCAAGCAATGGTAGACTTTATTATTATACACCACTGCTCTATGCTGTGAGAGAAAATTGAGAAACACATTGCACAGTGAAAAAAAGATTTTAGGCTTTCAAAACTATAAAAGTTAAACGTCTATTACAATTTGAAACTGAGAAGTATTTTACTGAAATAAGCTACAGTCGTACAAAACATTAAATTCAATTTTCAGCAACCACTAATTCAACTGTAAGAGCTAATTGGTTGTCAAAGACAGCTGGTAGTTTATATAGACATGATAAAATTTTAATAAACAGTATACAAAAAAAGTTATTTTATTTAATTGGATTTTGAACTGATAAGATTGATTTTTATGACCAATTGTATTTCCAAACATGGATCAACATTGAAATATTCAAACAGAATAATTTTTTTAAAGCAAAAACCAGTACTTTATTAGTTTTAAATTTGAAAAAGGCAAAAAAAAAAAAAAAAAAAAAAAAGAACTAACCTAATTTTGTAAGGTTTCAAAATAAAACTGAGGCAGTTGGAAAACACTGCATTTAACAGTAGATGTCTTTCAAAAACAAACCCTGTAAGAAACAAGTTTGAAACATAACTCCATAAAAATTATAGCAATAATAATATGCAGAAATGTTTTTTTAAAAATTAAAACAGAGAAAATTTTGAAATATTATTAAGTAGATTTTGGAAAAAAAAAAAAAATTAAGAACTCATGCATTAGTTTGCAAGTAAAACAACATAAAAAACATAAAATTTAATTTTTTTTCAAGAAAATAACTATATTAAAAAATCTTACAAGGTCTGGGTGGTTGCACATATGCAGTGATGTCATGATTTTCTCGCTTTTTTAGAGTGTCTTCATTTTCAGGAGGAGCCTGAAAAAGTAAATAAAATTATACAAATTAAAGTAAATTTATACAAATTAAAAAAAAAGACAATTATATTCAAAACATAAGGAAAGTGGTTAAGGGTATTGCTTCATTATATAAGACAAACCCTATCTAGATGCATTCAAAATATATAATTTTTATGCATTCAAGATATATAATTTTTTTTTGAAGAAATCCATGCATGTAATCATATGTATGTTAGTATATTCACACTCACTATTCCATAGGTAAATAATTAAAGCCTAATGTTTTTAAATCACAACTTTATTCCTTTTCTTCATTACTAAATAAAATATTAATCTTAAAAGGTTTAAAAACCATGCCCTCTCCCCCTCAAAAAAAAGCTTGGAAATTGGAATAACACATTTGCGAAGGGATTGCAGGGAAGAAAAAGGAATAAATATATAAAAATAAAAAAACATAAAAATGAACTCTACATACATACATACACACACACACACACACACACACACACACAC
>JAPMOQ010065301.1:1377237-1387865 GCA_026543055.1 Argiope trifasciata | reverse complement strand
CACACACACACACACACACACACACACACACACACACACACACACCATAGTTTTTTAAAACTTTTAACTTTTATTTTCACTTTTTTTTTTAGTTGGCAAACAATCCCAATGCTTTTCTAAATATTGACACACACATATTTTGACAGTGCTGTGATTGTTTCAAGCCAGTTTAAACTGGTTAATGACTTAATTAAGACATTTTGTAAGAATTCAGAGAATGAATGATTTGGTGATAATTTAATTTGTCAATTAATCTCTAATTTGCATTGCTTTTTAAATATCACTAAAAGCAATAAGTCATCCATCTGTTGCCAACAATTTTTGAGGTATCAAAAGAAGTCTCAAACCAAATCTTGTTCTCATATGCTAAAAATGTGGTTAAATGAGTAACACATACAAAAGCCTGCAGGCACGCACGCACACGCACACGAAAGAAAGAAATATTTTACCATTCCTCTGATATCCCGGAAATAAGGAGATGCAAACAAGGAAATAGGCTTCCAGATTGATCTAGTTTTCAATTTATTCAACTGAATTTTATTATCCATTTCTTCTAAGTATTCCTCCACTGCAATCTAAAAAGAGGAAGGAAGGAATCAAGAAAAAAGAACATATATTAAAACCAACATTTTTTTATTTCTTAAATTAGAATATTTACTTATTGAGATTAGTGTATGGAAAAAGCAAATCAATGTATGAGAATAACTAATTTATACAATGTTCAAAAATACAATAAATCTGTCTTTTTTTAACATCAATGTTTATAGGATTTAATAGACACTGTCTCTGTTTTATTATATACTAGATGCCTTTGGGATCTAAGATTTTCAATTAAATACTTATGTGCCTTGCTCTCTTTATAATTTCTCTGCCAGATATACTTAAACTTCGAAAGTCACGCAACACTGATTCACTAAATTAATGATATAGATGTTGCAAACGATCATAGAAACCTTTGTCTTGTATTTCTTTTTTAGAAAACGTAACATTTAATATTTATTTAATTTCATCCAATCACCTGGTGAATGTTACATTTTTTTATATATTTAATTTGCAGTCATAGTTAATTTATTTTTAATTTGAACTTCTGTCAGTGTGAATTCAACAGTTTAATAAAAGCTATTTTTTTCCCTTTGCTCGTTCATTATTTATTTTAGAAAATGTCACATATTATATTTCTTTTATTTTGTCCAGTCACGTGCTAAAAGTTGCATTTCTTTAGATTTAATTTGTAATGATAGTTGTTGTTTTTTAGTTTGAACTTCTGTCAATAGGATGGCAACATGCTGATAAAACCTAATTTTTCCCCCTTGACGTGCTCGTGCAGATTAAATTTTATTGTTTTGTCCGAAATATATTTTTGTAAAACATGGTTAAAATATTTCTTTAAAAATTCAATAAAAATAGAAGCTTAAGTTATACATTAAAACACTGATACCATTAGAAAGCTAATTTTTTAATCTTTAAATTGATGTAAAAATCATGTTTGTGCGATAATATTTTTGGAAGCTATAGCGGAAAATCGTCGAAATTTCGCTTAAATTTTAATTAATTCAAATTCTAATTAAAAATTGGAAAAAAGGGCTCCAAGGTGTACACTCCCGACCTCCAAGGTATACATGTACCAAATTTGGTAGCTGTAGGTCCAACGGTCTGGTCTGTAGAGTGCCAACACCCACACACACATTGAGCTTTATTATAAGTATAGATAATTACATTAATTAACTCTGAACTAGATGGCCTAGATCTTCAGCTTTTATACAAGCAAGGTAAGTATTTTTCTGGAGACAGTAAGAAAAATACAGAGTACTTATCTGGTAAATTAAAAAAAGTTCTAAAATCTTCTGAAGCTCGATAGAAAGGAAAACACAAATCAAGGAATTAAATAAATATTTACATAAATTGTGAATTATATTCTTGCAAATAGAATTCTAACTTTTAATCTCTTGATTATGAGATCAGAGTGATGACAATTTGGCTATGGAGAGTTGTCTGCTTCTTTTCAATGCGACAATAATACTAATATAATAAGCTGAGCACTGAAAGTTTGTATTAAAAAAATGTATCTATGTATTTAAAATGAAATAATAAAAACTGATCCACCATTGGAACCCTCCCCCCCCAAAAAAAAAGTTTAATTTCACCAAAATATTAAAAAAAATTTAAATTTCTGAGTATTTATATAAAATTAAAATAGTTAAAAGAATGTAAATTTTACAGTAATTATTTTACTAAATGTATCATTCAGTTAATTTTTTAAATTAATCACAAAAAATATTAATTGCAAAAATCCTTTAATTTAACAAAGCAATAATAATCTAATTCCCCAAAAAAATTCATTTCAGAATATAGATGGAAGTGATGTAGATCATTTGGTTAAAAAAAAAAACATTCTTAAGATCATACATCTTAAAGATTAAATAGTTAATAATTTTAGTAATTCTGAGACTAAAAATTTACTAGAGATATTTTACCTTGTCATTTCTTCTTTTGTCTAAGGTGTATTGAACTTTAGATAATAACCTATTCACTGAAAATTGAAGCTCATTATTCACAGAATTACATAAGGCTATTTTTTCCATCTCTTTACAATTGTAATTATATTCAGCCTGAAAGAAAATTTTTAATACAATACATTTTAATACAGATTTATAAATAATAAAGTTAATAAATGTTAAACATTTACAATGTACAGTTTTAAAATAAGAGAATATGAAACTTAGAAATGCATATAAAATATGAAGTAGAAAATCTATGTTCAATCATAATCCTATGCAGACACTGACACTTTTTCTTTCAGACAGAAGAAATAATATAAAAACTATTATTATGTATCATTATGAAGTCACTTAAAATGACATCACATAATTTGAATTTCTTAAAATTAAATCTAATGGCAAGTTATCAATTTTATGAATATTTTAAAAATATAATCAGTTTACAAACACACTAGCTTAGAAGTGAAATGCCCATAGTTACTTTTGAAAACAATGATTTAACGTAAAATGTTTAAGCTTAATTTAGAAAAAAATATTTTTTTTAACACGTTTTTTTAAATTTAGATATAAGAAATCGCTAGATTATTTTTATTATTAAATAAAATTATTCATTCATTCTTTAAGAAAAATAAATATTTTTATGAGTGAAATATAAATTTTTTGAAAATATTATTCAAAACCATGGCAGGTACTCTCTCTTCAAATTTAAGCATGCACTTCAGCCTCAAATATGTCTCACATGAAGATTGAAACTGTAGAGCCCATGCATATCTACACCTACAAATTTACTATAAACAGATACTACAAACTTATAATCTGTGGGTATTAATCATAGAAGTCCAACAGCCCATTGTGATTTTTAGGAAGAGAGGTTAATTTAATACTGTTCTTCTAGTGAAGTATGTCACACACAATTGGCAATGGTCACTATACAGGGTTTTTTATAACATAATGACAAAAATTTAAGGGGTGACAGAAAAAAAAATCTAAACAAGCAATTTTCAACATATAATGCTGGGGCAGAAAGTGATGAACTGCTAGATGACACTGTAACATAAAGCATAAAACATCAGTTTTCTTGCAGTTTTTTCTAGTGTGGATTTCTGAAGGTATGGCAACTTTAAGTAATCAGGAAAGGATGGACATGCATTTTATATATGATCTGGCGAGTAGGAATGCTTTTGAAGCCACAAGACAGCATAGGTAGTGTTTCTTGAGAAGACAAGTTCAAAGGATTGATCGAAACCTTGGCCAATACACTCAACGATTTCTGTTCTTTTCATTGGGGCCATTTGAAAAATTTTCTCTCGGAAAGTCCTATTGTGTCTGAAAACCTAGCTGCCAGGATTTATGTTGCAGCCGGCGCCATCAGAGAAATGCCAGACATGCTTGGAAAAGTGCATCTGACACTATGTCACAGGTGCAATGCCTGCATTACATCAGTTGCTTTTTGTAATTTTGCCATACAAGTTCTCGATAATATTATTCAGTACCTTCTCTATCTATTTGGTGTTTTGCTCTTTCATGTAACAATAATGGATACCTCCTAGCAGTTTGTTGTTTGGTCTCTGCCCATACCCTTCATGGTAAAACATGTTTGTTTAGATGTTTCCTATCATCCTTAAATTTTCGTCTACGAGTTTTGAAACACCCTGTATGTGTGTATTTGAAACAATTTGACCCAGTTTAGACAATTATTTAATTTCAATCTCCATTTTTTATAGGGATGGAATAAACGTATTGGGTTCATTGTATGAAAAGTTAACAAGTATTAATTAATCTTACATGTATTTCAGAATAATACTATTAGGTTGGTGCGTATGAAATGTCGGATTCTCTTTACATGCGGACGTCTGTCTCCCTGTTTTCGTTATACTTTTGTCTTTGGCATAACCTCATTCATAGTCGTATTGTCCATTGCCAGAGACTCATTTCAGCAAAATAGGTTTTCTCGAAGGTCTTCCCTTTTGTTATTTCTTTTGAGTTTATTGCCGATATGAATTCTGCCGACATTCGCGTCATTTTCTTATATGAGTACAAACTTGGTAATAGTGCTGCAAACGCTGCACGCAACATAAACCAAGCGTTTGGGGAGAATACGGTTAACGATCGGAAAGTGCAGCGTTGGTTCGAAAAATTTCGGACTGGCGATTTTTCACTGCAAAATGAGCCGCGCGGAAGACCCAAAACGTCTGTGAAGAATGATGACCTGAAGGCTCTAGTGGAAGCGGATCCAGCCGTATCCACGAGGGAACTTGCTATCAGGATGAAAGTTGACCATACAACGATATTGAGACACCTTTCTGAGATTGGCAAGGTTAAGAAGATGGACAAGTGGGTACCGCACGCACTGACAGAGCGAAATAAGCTGGAACGAACTGGAATATGAAGTTTTGCAGCATCCACCCTATTCACCGGATCTCTCGCCGACCGATTTTCATTTTTTCAAGCATTTAGAGCTGTTTTTAAGGGGCAAACACTATGAAAATGAAGACAGTCTAAAAAACTCGATATCAGAGTTTATTAATTCTAAAGACCAAAATTTTTTTAAGACAGGCATCTACGCTTTAAAATCTCGTTGGGAGAAGTGTATTGAAGTGAATGGAGCATACTTTGATTGAATAAACAGCTTTTGAAGAAAGATATGCAGTTTTATACAATCACTTAAGAATCCGACATTTCATACGCACCAACCTAATACATAGTATAAAGTTTTCAAACACATTACTTCAAATTTACTAAATAAAAACTTACGTTTTCTTTGCATATTTCTTCTATTTTGCGGTTTTCTTCTGTAAATAAAAAAAAAATCAAAATAATGACTCTAAAATTCTGAATTCATAAAAATAATAAAATAAATAACATTTTCATTAAAAATGGCAACAAATAAAAATAAATATGAGTATATAATATACTATTTATATCATTTAAGGATAAAAGTACCACTTAAGGATTACAAAACGTAGCAAATCTTGCAGCAACTTTTAAGTAATATAAGACATACATCAGTTGTAAGACATACATAAAAAATTTTCGTATGTAATATGTAAATTCTTCCAGCCATGTTTTACAACTGACGTACGATAAATATCTTACGTTTGTCAGTGTCAAACACATAACATAAAAACAGTTGTTTGATTCCGACATAGAAAAGCTGATCGTCTTAAAATGGAAGTTCAGAAAGCCATTCGAGTGTTAGTGATTCGGTAGCAATAAGATAGATTATCTTTGAAAAGAATTAGTGAAATCAGAAACAAACTAAAATTTATGGTGCAGAATATTGTCGAAATATGCCGTGAACTGCAATCTTTAGAGCAGGGATGGGGAAACTTTTTCGATCGCGGGCCAAAAATTGAAAAAATAAAGTTTGGCGGGCCAAGGCGAATTTTTCTAAAATTTTAAAAACAATATACAAGTATTACAATTTAATATATTAATGAGATGAATGAATTGCGATTTCATTTTTAAAAGTTCCTTATGTTGAGGTTCGAAGTGAGATGTACTGATTCTAAGGAACGAGTCTAAATGCTCATCTGTCAGTCTGCTTCTGAAATAATTCTTTCTAAGGTTCATAGTTGAAAACACTTGTTCACATATATAAGATGAAGCAAACATAGCACTGATTTCCTGGGCAAGAGATATTAAATTTGGGAAACTTACTTTCGATAATGATTTGTAAAACTCTAACTTTGGCATATTTAGAAACAATTGCTTGAGATGATTGTTAGATTGCAACTCAATTAATTCAAGTTGCAAATCTAACCTCACTGCTTCACAATTTACGTTGAATGGCATGGTAAAATTATCCAATTCTGCTTGAATATATTGAATTTCCATATGTCTGCTCCACAAGAAAAAGATAAAGCTTGTTGGCGCCAATCTACAGCTATAACTAACAAATAACTTCCGCTTTTAACACTTTACCGATTGAAAACTGCCTGCGTTTGCTATTTCCTTCAATTTATGTTTTTCAGAACAAAAATAGAGAATGTAAACATATTACCAGCTCTTTGAAAAAAAGGAAGAAAAAATATGATATTCAAACAAAGTAGAAAAGGAGATGGATATATAATATATGAATATTTCTTTTAATTTGCCTCTGACCGGCAAATTAAAAGTCTATCCACGGGCCGGATAGAACCTTCCGGCGGGCCGGAGTTGGCCCGCGGGCCGTAGTTTCCCCATCCCTGCATTAGAGGATAGAGATCGATCCAGGAGACCCCCAAAGTTAAATCGCTCCCATAAAAGACATATGCATAAGGTGTAAGATAACCCGCATTTTAACTGCTGAAAGAAACGCCTCATAAATTAAAACTTAAGAGAGCGTCATAGGTTAGGCATATAAGTTGCCAGAGAGTTTTGAGCAGTTTTCTAGAATGTACACTATTATACTTCCCTTTCATATCGCTAATAGTTATCGTATGACTGGCCATTACAGTCTTTCACCAGTTACATCAATAAACTCTATAAATGACTCATCTATACTTAATCATTTCTCTTCGAAATTTATATAACTAATAAAGACTGAAGCTTGTTTTTATGAGAAATAACAGATGTAGGATAATCTAACACATGGCCACTTTTGTACCCTCCTTAATTTTGTCAAGAACTTCATTTCTAATGCAGGTATAATTTATTCTTGTGGCATATAACTAAGTCATATACAATCTATTTTTTACAATTTTTAAAATTCTATTCATATGATTCATAAGCACTAAGTCATATTTACTTAATATTTCGATTAACTTAAAAAGTTACCATTATTAGGTGTTCTTATTATTTCAGTGTTTCCTCGAAGTGGAATGCTAAAAATAAAATCACATTTACAATTTTTTTGAAATAGAATTTTTCGTCATTCCATTTCCCTACTTTCATTAATTTGATTTGTTTCATTAATGGTCGAGCATAAATTTAGTAATCTCGGTAGGTAGCTCTTTCCAAGTAATAATTGCATTAAATGATAGATAGAACATTCATAATCTTGAATTAAAGTTGATAACATTCTCCAGTTATTATAAATGCATATAAATTGTGTAGATTTTTCTTTTCGTCTGGAAAATAATGCTCAGTAAAAACATAATACCGAGTATTGAGTTTTGAATAAATCAGTCAGCTGCCAAGTTGCATTTCATCAGTTCGCTTTTTTTAAAAGTATCAATTGGAGGGAAATAAACTTCTTATAGCATTCTTAACAAAAACTCCTTAGTATTGGTAGGTCTGTTTTTAACGCTAATCATTAAAAATTCATCAGTTTTCATGTTTGGTCATAATCATGTTTCAGTAATTCATCATGTTTGGTCATAAGCCTGAATCATTTATAAGCATTTAATCACTTAATTATTGTTATTATTTTCTGATTCAATCATTTTGCTGGGACAAACGGTTCAAGGATTTTTTACAGTTTCTACACTGTTATTCTAAGAATGAGTAGTATAGGTTACATTTTCTTACTCAGTTGAAGCTTGAATCGTAACTTCTGAAGATAAGAAATTTCATTGCCAGAGGGATGCTTCCTTGGCACGGATATGATTAGATATAACAACATTAAACATCTTATAGAATAAATTATTAAAGTAATATAAGCAATTTAATATAGTAGATGAGGTAAGTGACTGTACTAAGCTTATATGTAGCACACTTAACTAAACTGTAATATGTCTGTAAACTTCGTATATTTCAAAACCCATCTACTGTTCAAGTTAAATATTTTCCTTACTGCTTTTCATCCCGCATTTACCGTTCAGAACTTTATTTTAGTACTGGATCATGTTTTGATCCCTCAATCGCGGGCCCTGGTGCACCCCTCCTTCGGATGACCGGCCCTGTTAATCTTTACTTATAATAAAGCTCAATGTGTGTGTGTGTTGGCGCTCTACAGGCCAGACCGTTGGACCTACAGCTACCAAATTTGGTACATGTATACCTTGGAGGTCGGGAATGTGCACCTCGGAGCCCTTTTTACAAATTTTTAATTAGAGTTTGAATTAATTAAAATTTAAGCGAAATTTCGAGGTTTTTCTGCTATAACTACAGAAAATATTATCGCACAAACAAGATTTTTACATCAATTTAAAGATTAAAAAATTAGCTTTCTCATGGTATCAGTGTTTTAATCTATAACTTAACATTCTATTTTTAACGAATTTTTAAAGAAATATTTTAACTATGTTTTTTTAGCACGTGACTGGATAAAATAAAAGAAAACAATGATGGGAGTTCGAATAAAAAAAAAAAAATATCATCGCAAATAAATCTAAAGAAATGCAACTTTTAGCACGTGACTGGATAAAATAAAATAAATATAAAATGTGATATTTTCTTTAAAAATTGCAAGGCAAAGGATTCTATGATCGTTTGCAATATCTAAATCATCAATTCATTAAGTCTTTATTTACGATAAACCTGACTGAATTTATACAGGATATGCATTCAAATTAGAGCCCAATGGCCACTTTGTAAAATATTAGTAATAGGCCTACATATTGTTTAGTACTGTTAGCTTAGTCTAAATAAAGTAAATAATTGCATTTTATGTGGCTTGAATCCAATTATACATTGATGAATTATGAGTTTTAGATTTCTTCATACTTTGCTCTGTGAGCAATATTTTACAAAATATTTTTATTAATATTTTACTTAAAAGTTGCTACATCAATCAGTCTTCTAAATCAATAATTAAAACTGACTGATTTATAAAACTAAAGAATATTATTAGGAAAACGTGTTCTTTTAGAACTTTCCGTCCATCATCTTAAAGAAAATATTAATTTCAGGTCAATCATTGCACGGAATTACTTCAAGGCTAATGAATATGTGATTTAATTGAAAATTTTAGAACGCATTACTCATGGCGAACCAGCTGGTCGCCAAAGGCGGCTAGTAGATAATAAAGTAATTGTGTTATACTAATTTTCAAATTAATAAAGCATTTTGTGTAGCTTTCTGTCAGCAGACTTGTAAAGTGCCATAAGTAACAACAGTATTTTTTGTCAAAAATTAAACATTCATTAACAGCCAAAAATTTTTTTTTATCCACTGTATTTTGAGAAAGAAATTTAAAACAAAACAAGAAAAGCTCGCAGAATTACAAAAATAAGGAAAGGCAATCAGAAAAAAAATCTTAATCGATGTAATAAAATATTTCTCTCTCTTTTTTTAATTCGTTAAAATTTTTCATATCAGATCTAGCAGAACTTTTTAAAAATAAAAATTAAGATTTGAGAAGATAGATTCAATAATGGATAATATTCAAAGGAATAGCGAGGTTTAAAATAGCTCACCACAAAAGAAATTGCTATTATTGAAAATTTACGCCTTTACGTTAAAATTTCATTACACTAGATTTCACGCTATCAGCCAAAATAAGCATAACAACAATAAATAATTACACTGTAATAACCCTTTCATAAGATCCTTCAAGAGATCGCTCAAAAAAACATATTAACGAGTACGATGACTGATTGTGTAATGTAATAAAGACTTCATGGTAGGAAGAATATAAACAGCTAAATATAATATATATCTTTCATGTTAGCTGCAGAGTAGTTCTTACCACCAAAGAGCGAACACAGGCCATGGCAACTAACTAAAGCCATGTGAACTTGATCCAGATACCATCCCAAGACAGGAGATAGCTTCGTTCAGAAGCGGGTTCTCCTCAACTTCAAGTGCTGTTGTTATATATCTTTCATGTGTGCTTTAAAAACAGACTTTTTTTATGCACATCATACTTTACTTTTCGTAGATCAAGGCCAATCTACATTCTCTCCTAAAACCCATTATGGGTTAAATATAAAGTTACTAGGCATAACGAAAATAAATTCTTCACCATTCAGCCCACTAATGTAAAAGAAGCGCAAACGTTTTTCTAGTTGCAAAACATTTAGTTTAATTTGCACACCGTTCTTTTGGAATAACCGTTCCATTGTTTCTGTGCATAGAAAAAAGTAATCTCAGCATTATCTGATCATATGTTGAAATCATGGATCCTGTCACCGAATCATCCTTTCGTTGGTTTTCTTTTTTGACATATCCGATTAACAAAGATTTATGATAGCTCGATTTATCGCATTGAACATCAAACAATTTCTTTTGAACTTCTGTAGAAAATTAAGAACTTTTAAAGACTCC
>JAPMOQ010065301.1:1333522-1376948 GCA_026543055.1 Argiope trifasciata | reverse complement strand
GTACCTTTATAAAAATAAAATACCACCAGAAATTAATGAATATTTTTCATCAGCATTGAAACTACATTACTTCAAATGTGTTTTATTATTGAAAGTTTTTTTTTTATAATCTTTAAAATAAGAAAACTTTTATTGAATATCTTAAATTATTTTATCACACTACAATTAATAATATGGGGAGGACTGCTATATCATTAAAATTCCAATTACTTGAATAAAAAAATTGGTTAAGAAATAAGTAAATAAATTTAGAAAATAAAAAATTATACTAACATAACTAAACAGTAAATAAATAGTCGTTTCTTTTTTGGAGATTTTTCTAAACACTTTCATTTTGCTCAATATTCCCACAAATAACTTTTCCCAACTCATTAGATTTTGTTAGTAATGAGATGCTTCTGGCTTGTTGAACAAACATATTAATTTTATATTTGATTTCCTTTTGTAAGAGAAATTTCTTTTCCATGAAGAGTTCAAACTTTCTTTATGCCATTGACAACTATATCATTTACCACTGTAGCGATTGTTCTAATTCTCTCGGAGAGCGAACGCCGAAGTTTGATACGTGTTTCATCTCAGCTAATAGTCAAATGGCCCTGAGGCACGGCATGATTCAGTATTCCCTGCTTCCTGAGAGCGCTGAGGAATACATGTAGAGTAGCTCCCAACGACAAAGAGTGCGATGCCATTAGTTATGGAATAAACAATATTTTTGATAGCATAACATAGTGATTGCTTCCAAACCCTTGAATGGAGTCAGATCATGATAAACATTATTAAGGATTTATCAACCTCTTCAGCATTTTCTTCCCCAAAAACAGGCAATATTTTGAATGGGCTGATATTCTTGATTCTTTAGTAATATTTATTAAATGCTTTCTGGCAGACTGTTTTGTGTGGTTATAGGACTATAATATTTCATTCAAATTTCCTACTTTAATATTTTTAATTAATGAAGAATTCTCTTTCAACAACAGCTTGTTTATGAAAAAGAAATATATATATTTTTTCAAAATTGCCATAGTTACTTAAAATTCAAGAATATTTTTAAATAAAATCTTATTTGCTTAAAATGAAAATAATAGAAATCAAATATAAACAATTTAACAAGATAAATCAATAAATTCAATGTCAATGGCATTGCCATAATATCTTTAACCTTTCCATTAAAAATGATGTCTCTTTTCTATGCTTATTTGTTCATTGTGAAAAAAATATTTCATTAAAACTTTTCATTCTGATGCCTTTCTGAAAACCTGTTCATTATGCATTCCAACATTTTTTAAAAATAAATTACTGATAACCATGCTTCAAAAGCACACAATTTAACTTAATATTGCTTTTGTGGAATATAAGTCATTCATTTGTTCCATCTTATACAGGATTTACTGTCATTTGCAGAACAAGAAAAATTGTTAGGGAGATCATACTAGCACAAACAATTTACAGAAAAAATAATTTCAACAGAGAAATTTTCTTTCAAAACTTGATCATGTTTATTTTTAAAGTTAAGTAAGAATTAATTTAATTAATTTACTAATTTATGCTCATCAGATGCATAAAAAGGCAAAATTAGATGATTATCACTCTGATACATTTGAAGAAGTGACTTAATAAGCCCTACAAAATATGGGAAATCCTCTAAAATTATTCTTTCAATACTTCGTTACATACTATTTAATAAAGGTATTATTACCATTCCTCAAGTCTAAAAATTATCAACCTTATAAAAGACTGTGCACACCACAAATATGCATATTTTTATTTTCAGAGTTCCAGTAGAGTGGGTGGGAATTAAGTATGCTCTGAAACTTTTTAGAAGGCAATATCAAATCTAAAATTTAAGACAGGACTACAATTTTAAAAACAAGAAAACTACTGATTTTCATTTACATATGTTACATATTTTTTTAAAAAATTATTGCTACAGTGCTTACATACATGCACATTCCCAGAATTTTCATTTCTGATTCAAAAATTTGATGCAAAAATTTTATTAATATAGCATTTTGCGTTTTAAAGTTAATCTATTTACTTACACTCGGGCAAACAAATAACAAATCTTCATGGAAATGATTTTTCAAAATTTGATAGTACCTAATCTGCAAATCTGGTATTAAGAAATTACAGCTTCAAGTATTTTATGGTTGTCATACTAAGATACAAATATAATTGCAAAAATGTGTTAAAAAGAGGTTTGAACAAGGATATTAGAGAAAATCTTATTATCATTTTTTTTAGGCAAATATGGTCACTCTTTGAATAATTCATATATGAAAAAGCAAAAAAAGGAATTTTATTGGCACTGCTTTATCTCTTTTGGCAAAAGTAACAAATAACTTAAAAATCTTTTAAAGTATCATAAATATTTTGCTTTACTTTTATATTTGGAAGCTCTGAATCATTTCATATATTCACTTATAGAAGTCTATAATAAATTCAGTAAAAATAAATAATTGAATAATAATGTTGAAATATAATTAATAAATGCTCTTCAAAAAGTAATCATATGCAGAATTTCTTCCCGATCTAAATCAGGGAAAAAAAAGTGAAAGAAATGTCAAGTTGATAAAAAGAATATATTTTCCCCATTCTATCAGCATTTCATAAAATAAGATATAGCCTTTTCCAATTACCTTTAGGTCTATTAAATATCCAGAAATACTATATCACACACACACACACACAAAAAAAATGTAGCCTTACTTGAACAGAAGGAAAATATCCAAAGATACTATCTCTCTCTCTCATACACACACAAAGAAGAAGAAGAAGAAAAAAAAAAAAATGTTGCCTTACTCAAACAGAAGGAAAATAAAAATAACTGAATAAGAAATAAGCACTTTTAAGGCTCTTAAAATGAGAATTTTATAATGATGTTACTGGCGAATTTCGATATTTAACGCTAGTGAGTAGTTAATGTACATAGCTATAATTAATGTACAATCTCTTGTGATTAATTTTTTACTTTCAACTAAAACATTTGTACCAAAACTTTTAAAAAATGTTTTAATAATAAACCTTTTTTAACTTAAAAAATTTTAGTTAATTATCATAAAAAAAGTTTTGAAGTAAATTGATGTTATTCATCAATTATTTCTAACACTGGTAACATTAGTATATAATAATAATAATACAAATATCAAAAGGATTTGGTGTAAAATTACCTTAAGTTATTTATCTAGAAACAATAGCAGCTTTCCCCACAGTAGCTTCAAACTCACTGACAACTAATAATAGATTAAATTTCTGCAAAATTAAGAAAGTGAGCTATTAAACTACTCTGTAACTTTTTTTTTACCAAGGAAAGATATTTTAGAATTTGCAAAAAGAAGTTAATTTTCAATACTATATAACAGTTGTCAAAAAAAAAATGTGAACAGTATTTTTATGCATAAATTCAATGGTTTTTTTTTTTTTTTTTAAGTTTAATGTTAAAAAAGAAGAAAAAAGAAATAATAAATAAGTGAAAATTTACTATTAAAAAAAAAAAAAAAATCAAAGAAAACTGTATCTTTAATTATATTGCAAAGTTACAAGGCAAATTTAAAGAAATATGTCAAAACTTACTTCAAACCTAGCACATTAATAGATGAAGGGGGAAGGCTGCAATCTTAAAATACTAAAGAAAAACTTACCTTCACCGATGTTTCTAAAGAAATCTCTAAGCTCTTCTCCACTAATTTCTTCTGGCTGTCCATTCAAATTTTGATGAGAAGGAAATGGTGTCAACTCATCTAAATCACCAGAACTTATGTCAAGATTTCATGAAATTTATTTTATTTTACACTATTTTTTGTTACTTTCAAAAATTAACAATCAAATCAAAGCCCCAATATATACACTGTCAAAACAGAATTTATAAAATGCCTATTGCCTAATAGTAATCATCTCAACAAATAAATCGAGATGATTAATGCTTCTCAAATATGAGAGGCTACTTATTAAAAATAAGTATATCAAAAATTATTAACAAGTCAACTATAAAAAATGTCTATTAAATTAATATAATAGTATTAAGGTTTAAGATAAACAATAGATTATTCAGAAATATTATAACAATTTTAATTAGAACAATTTTAATACTAAATGCATATATTTCAGAATTGGAAATAAACATTAAAACTAAGTGTACAGTATTCATGTTGCACTTGGATATAAATTATTTAATTGTTTACATTCTGCATATATTCTTTAAATATGAAAAAGAATTTTAAAATAATTATTTGTTTTAATTTCTTTGTATTAATTATTAATTCCTATTAAGATAAAAACAGAAAAACAGTTAGTACATATTTCCACATAATCATAATTTGAAATATTGTGTTAGACCTAAAATTATAATTATATATTAAATAGAACATAAATAATTATGAGAGTTTTTTGTGTATCCACTTTTTTTAGATTTGTCACCATTCTAAGTAATCTAATGTGAAACAAGTTCCTTTCACTATAGTATTTAATTAAATATTGCATCTAACTTGTGACTTCCCTCCCCTTTTTGATGCTATTTCCTGTTATTCTATAATGTATAGTTACATATACATGAAAGTCTAAATTTTCTTATTGCAGGACACTGTAATAGAAATCACTGTAAATAGAAATTTCTAAAATTTATTTGATGGTAGAGACTTTATTTAAACTATAGATATATATGTGTGTATTTTGATTAAAACAAGCAGAAGATTGGAACAGATTTTTTAAGATTAAAAATACCAAAAAAGATTAAAATACTTTTAAAGATTATATTATTATTTTTTTCAGAGTTTGTTACATATATCATGATTAATTAAGAACTAGTACTGAGAAGAATAGAAATTTGTATAACAAATAAATGGTAGAAAAAAGAAATTTATAAAATTCAAAGGCAGATTTGTTTTCGATTTTATGCATAGTTACAGGCTAAATTGGAAAAAAAAAAAAAAAAAAATGTCAAAATTTAATTTATGTCTGTTACTCAATGAATGAAAAATCTGAATCCCTTAATCATCTTAAAATAAAAATGAAAAACTTACCTTCGTCATTATTTATACGGAAATTTCTAAGAGCTTCTTTATCACTTTTTTCGTTCTCTGATTTGAAATATTGATGATAATTTAATTTCATCAACTCATCTAAATCATCAGAAATAAAGTCACGACGCTTAGGGGATATTTTTTGTGATGCATTATATTTCAACATTTTAAAAGTTTACAATCAAAACAGTACCTCAAAAATACACTGTCAAAACAATAGCAACTTATGAAATACCCACTGAATCCAAGCAAATGAATTGTTTAGATGATTACTGCTTCTCAACTCTGAGAAGTTTTCCAAATGCCATTCAGAAATTATTAACAACCTTATTATAAATAAAGCCTATTGAATTAAAATAATTGTATTAATGATTTTGGATGAATATTAGCTTGTTTATTAATATTATTACATTTTTGATATTGGAACACATTTTTCAGAATTTTTAATATACATCTAAACTCTTTGTTTAGTACTCATGTTGCGCTTGGGATGCGAATTCTTTGCAGACTGCTTATATTTCTTTAATACGAATAAAGAGTTTTAAAATAATTGTTATTTGTTTTAATATTTTATTTTATATATTAATCTAAAAATGTAAGTAAAATTTGTTTTCATTTCTTATTATTAAATATTATTTTCGGATTGGGCGGGAAAAAAAATGGTTTGTGTATATTTCAACGTAATCTGAACTCCGAAAGTCGTGCAGTACTCTAATCTGGAATTAGTTATATATTATGTAAGATTTAAATTCATCAATAAGTAAAAAAAAATATTAGTTTTTTTGTGATTTTAGGGTTTTTTTTAAACATTTGTTTAATGCCTTACCTTTCAAAGGAAACTAATGTGAAATAGGTTGTTATTATTGTATTATTTAATTAATTTTGCACTTAACTTTTAGTTTTATTAATTTTTCTTTTTACTGCTTTGCTCTGCTGTCCTATAATATACATAATGCATATTTGCTTAATGATGAAACTAAATTTTTATCATTACTAGGAAGATAATTTGAATCTCTATGAATGCAAATTTCTAACATTTTTTGATGCTGTAGAGTTTATCTAAATTATATATACATGTGTGTGCACATATTTTTGGTTTAAGCTAGTAGAACGATATTCCTCTGCTGATTAGTTTCCTTTTAGGTAGTGAAGCTATGAAAACTTTTATGTGTTATTTCTTGATATTCAGATTTATTTTATGAGAAGCAAATATACAGCATTAATTACAATCATTTTTATAATTTATCACTTATATATTTCAAATTTGCTCACTTATTCATTATTGTATACCCTGATAGATTTTTGTTTATTTATTTCTAGTGTAGATTTGGGTGCCCATTCAATTAGTGATTAATTTCAGTGAAGAAGAACTACCTCTAATTTCCATAATTTTTTTTTATTTCACTCATGTTAAATTTTAATTTGCTGATGGAAAACAATCGATTTTGGTGTAAAAAAAATCACCTACAAAAATCAAGGAGCACCCATTTACAAACTTTTGCTAATTTTTTAAATGAAAGTTATCTTTTGAAAAATTTATTAAGCTCGTGTTTTTTTAAGATTGTTTCATTTTAAGATATCATCATGAGATATAGTTGCATTTTAGGATATCTACAAGAGACATATGAAGAAAATATGTTTTAGTGGCCTTTAAATTAAAAGAAACAGTATTTTTCATAAATTAGTTTGTATTAAAAATATAAAAAGTTGTGTAATTTCATATTATGTAACTCTAAATATAAAATACAAAGAAATTTAATGACATATATTATGAAATATTAACAAAACTAAAATGAATATGAAGTACCAAAAACGAAAAAATTTTACATTTTTAATGCTATTACCATACTTTGATAAATCTGCCTTTTGGTTACAATTTTGAATCAAATATGAATATCGTATTTGGCATGATTATCACATTCATGATGATCAGGACTTCTATACTGTTTAGGCCTGTGATGTTTCTTTGTAATTTTTTTGGATAATTTAATAATATTCTGGTAAATGATCCATGCTATTGTATTGGTAACCGTTGGCAGAATGGTAAGGTATATAACCTAAAGAAAGAATTCATTGTTTTTTAGAATTTGCCTCCTTTCTCAATATATTGTTTACTTCTAGTTGTTATCTTATTACAATCCTTTTGTGTCCCATTTTGGGATTCTTAGATATTTATTTATGCACTATTTATGTATATTCTAAAGTATATATAAATTAAGAATAAATAAGCTGTAGTATCCACAAGAATTGAAATATACACCGAAGAGCCATTACATTATGACCACCCTCCATCTATGAGAATGGGCTCGTCCAGGAGCAGAACCACTGCGCGTGCATGGTTGATATTGGAGTATATAAAATGGGAATGCAGTGTCTTTCTAAACATAGTGCGATTAGCCACATAATGGGAAAAGCAGCGGATTTATCAGACTTTGATAAAGGTCAAATCGTTATGGCTCGGCGACTTGGAACATCAATATCAGAAACGGCGTGTTTAGTGGGCTGTCCACGTGCAATTGTTGTGAGCACATATCAAAGGTGGTGCAGGGATGGTGAAACGGCAAGTCGCCGGCCAAAAGTGCGTCGTCCACGCCGCATTGATTCCAGAGGAGAGTGGAGATTGCTATGCACTGTTTGCCGTGACCGAAGGGCTACAACAGCCGAAATCACCACGAGCTACAACAGTGGTGACCCATGTAGTGTTTCTCAACACACTGTGCAGCGTACATTGCTGCGTATGGGCATACGCTGCCGGAGGCCGAAGCATGCTCCTGCACTAACGGAACGTCATCGCCAAATGCGTCTGCTATGGGCCAAGAAACATCGGGATTGGACACCAGAGGAATGGAAGAAGGTTGCATGGTCCGACGAATCACGTTTTCTGGCCCATCACCTCGACGGGCGTGTGAGAATACGCTGATTTCCAAAAGAATCCCTTGCTCCCGGATGCACAGTTGGACGGAGACAAGCTGGTGGTGGGGGTATTATGGTGTGGGCAATGTTTTCATGGAGCATAATAGGACCCATAATCCCCATAGAACAATCCTTGACGTCTGGAAGGTACATGAACATGGTTGCAGACCAGGTTCACTCATTCATGGGAACAGTGTTTCCGGCGGAGGATGGCGTGTACCAAAAGGAGAACGCACCATGTCATAAAAGTCGAATCATCATGGATTGGTTCGAGGTACATTCCAGTGACTTTCAAGTCATGTCTTTGCCCCCCAAACTCACCTGACATTAATCCAATAGAGAATTTGTGGTCCTACTTGGAAAACTAAATTCGTGCTGTCACGCCACCCCCTCGCAATGTGATGGAATTGCAGGACCAGTTGGTGAGCGCTTGGTACCAGATACCTCAGACTACCTATCAGCACCTTGTGGAATCAATGTCACGGCAAGTACTAGCAGTTTTGAGGGCTAAAGGTGGCCCTACATGTTATTAGCAGGGTGGTCATAATGTAATGGCTCTTCGGTGTATTCAACTCATTTTGTTTCCTTTGGAACACTTTCGACTCAAAATGTAATGGTTCCTATTCATCATTTTGGATGGTTCCTAATCTTGCTGAATCTCATTGTGCTTAGTAATACAGCGAGAAGTTAAAGGGATAAATAAAATGATCATAAAAATTTGATTGCACAATTTTACTGAGTCATACTATGTCATTTTTTTCTTGCTGAAATGCCTTAATGCCATTGTAGCAACTATTACGCATATTCTCAACCAGATGACAAGGGTGACAATATAATTATGCTTACTTTATTTAGGATTACAAATTCATGAAAGCTTATCTGTTATTAAATTTTCAGTAAGTGGAAAATAAAATACTAATTTGAAACAAAATAGGTAATTTAATTGTAAAATTAAACGCAGCTCTTATTTTAACTATATTTATAATTTTATGAGATACTTCTCTTAAGCTTTCATTGTAATTTACTTTTTCATTAAACATGATTTTATTTGAATTAATAATTTAAAATTATTTTTTAGTTTAAGAAAAATGACAGGAGAAAATGAAGATGAAGGCTGTGTTGTGAGAGTGCGTGGCTTACCATGGTCAGCAACTAAAGAAGAAATACAGAAATTTTTTAATGGTAAATTTACATTTTGTAATACATTTGTTTCTCATAACATTACAATATATTATACTGATATTAACCTGTAACAAGTAAGGATTTTGATGTGCAGAAGTTTATACCAATTTTTCTTATTTTTGTTTTTTAAAATTATCTTCAGAAGAGAGAGATAAGTTGTTTAGAGATAATGTGCTAATTTATATGAAGGGAATTGTTATCATAGTACATTTTAAAATCTCGAAAAGATAATTTAAATAAATCCAAGCTATAGAAGTTGTTATTCTACACATTAAATGTGAATAATGAAATTCTAAATAGAAAAAATAATAGATAAAACTTCTATAAAATCAGGAAATTTTAAGTCTCTGAGATTTTTTTTTTTCCTTCTAAAGAGTACTGATCTCTAAACTTCGTTAGAATAAAAGATCATAGCCATAGCACTAAAACTGAATTGTAATTGCAGAACTTGCACTTTTTTTAACATTCTTTCTTTTTTTTCCCCACCCTGCAGATGTTAATGTAAATGCATGACACTGCTATCAATGTATGAGAGTATAAAATAATTTCTCTGGAAAATAACAATATTAAATCTGTGAAAACATTCTGGTGTTTAGTCACTCACATGTAAATTTATTGAATAGTTTTTTTTTATTATTTGAAAAATTTATGACCTTATTTTGAGTAGATTGGAGAGTATTTTTTAAAAATTGAGCTGCTCAGAACATATTTAATACAAATTTGAAGGATAAAAATAATAACTAACTTTGCTGAATGTGCTAAAAAAAGTTCTGCAAAATCCGTTTGTTGCATATGGTTCTCTGAAGCCTTTGCTAGAAGATAATAGCCTTAAATAATGTGGGGATACAGACACATATTAATTATGTAAAGAAAGGAGCTGAATTGCATGTCTGCCTCCCCTCCCCCCAAAAATCATCAATATTGAAGTGAACGGAATACAGAAGATGTCGTGCTGTCCAAAAACATTAGATTTGAAAAAATGCTGATTTCAGATATGTACATTATATATATATATATATATATATATATATAAAATATGATACTTTTCCATTATGCAGGCACAAGATGTTGCCAATGTGAGCCGAACACGCATCCAGTAGCCATGTGAATGCGAATTTTATAAATTTGATGTAGTTTAGCGTTTTTGTGTGACTTTTTGGCATTTTTTCACTTTGTCCGACATTATTTTTTGTTGTGCCATATAATGGAAAAGTACTATATATATATATATATACTAGCCACCTTTGGCAACCAGCTGGTTCGCCATGAGTAATGCATTCTAAAATTTTCAATTAAATCACATATTCATGAGCCAAAATTTAAGAAATAGTTAAAGTTAAAAGATTCAGTTATTAGTAGTTAAAGAGTCAGTAACTTTATTCGGAAAAACTTTTTGAGTTTAATGCTCTAACAATTTATCGATTATGCTTCCAAAATATTTTTAAAAATTTTTTCGGTGATATTGCCAAAATGTTAAATATGCTTTTTAAAGAAAGCGAAAAAGGGAAAAAATTATTGAATTAATGATACAGATATTGCAAACGATTATAGAAATATGCCATTAAGTCGGGATTTCAATGCATATCCTGTCTAAATTCAATCAGGTTTATTGTGAATAAAGATAATTTATGGAATTAATGATATAGATATTGCAAACGATCATAGAATCCTTTGCTTTGCATTTATTTTTTTAGAAGATATTACATTTTATATTTATGTTATTTTATCCAGTCACGTGCTAAAAAAACATGATTAAAGTATTTCTTTAAAAATTTGTTAAAAATAGGAGCTTGAATTATACATTAAAACACTGATACCATTAGAAAGATAATTTTTTTAATTTTAAATTGATGTTAAAATCATGTTTGTCCGATTATATTTTCAGAAGTTATTGTGGAAAAACGTCTAAATTTCGCTGAAATTTTAATTAATTCAAATTCTAATTAAAAATTCGAAGACAGGGCTCTGAGGTGCACATTCCCGACCTCCAAGGTATACATGTACCAAATTTGGTAGCTGTAGGTCTAACGGTCTGGCCTGTGGAGCGCCAACACACACACACACATTGAGCTTTATTATAAGTATATATATTATAATATTTCATTTGAATATGGAGTCAATTTTTCCTTATGATAATTGAACTATATAAATAATATACCTGAATAACTTTTAGAATTTTATATATTTCAAAATTTTTCAAATTACCATAGTTTTATTTCAAAATTGTGCTCAGATACTTTTTATTCTTGTTTTGCTCTTGCTTTTGTTATATATTGTAACATTTTTTCATTATTAGGTGTCAATATTAAAAATGGTTTAGATGGTATTCACATGACACTTTCTCGGGAAGGTAGACCTAGTGGAGAAGCTTATGTTGAAGTCGAAAAAGAAGAAGATTTAACAAAAGCCCTTGAAAAACATAATGATCACATGGGACACAGATATATTGAAGGTAAGCTGTATTTAAAAAAGAATTGGCCTGCTAAATTAATATGTAGGGAAAAGTAGGACATAGTGTTACTTGTGGTACAATGGTACAATTTACTTAATTTTAAAAAGTTGCAACATTTAAAGTCTTTACTGAAACTGGTTTGTTATCTTGGTTTCCAGAAGTTCATGGATTTTGGACTTTGGATTACATTTCTATAAATAAATCTATATATGTTAAAAGTAAATTTTTTTTTTTTAATTTATTCGAGAGGGATTTTTATTTTATAGTAATCTTTCAGTAGTAAAGCTAATTGTGCTAGTGTATTGTTGAGTCAAATTAAATTATTTATATTAAAAATTCATAAAGATGTTTTGTCAAAAGCTATGTCAGATTGTTTTAATGTTCAGCTTCAGCTGATACAGGCTTTGCTGTGTAGAATTGCAAAATAAATCTGAACACTTTGTATGTATAATTTATCCATTTTACATATTTTTGCCAAGCATATGTTTGACAAAGTCAATTTTATTGTTCTTAATAGCTCTGCATTTTACACTTATAGGTTTCTCTGTAGAAATATGAATGATAACATATCAAATTGGTTAGTTATAAATGTTTTTTTTTCCCCTTCATATGTGTTTTTTTAAGGAAAAGCTTACAATCTTTATTTGCATTAATAGCAGTTTGCTGTTCACATTTGCTTACATTTTCTTCCCAATGTCAAACATGAGAAATAGAATGATAACAATAATAATGGTAAAATTGAAAGCACATATGAAATCTGCAGTGTTGTTGCTACTACTGCAATATCCATACTTTCCCTCTATATTTATTGCTATTTAGTTATAAATTAAAAAAATGTGGTATATTATTTTAATCTTCTAAAGGAATAATTAGATATCTATATATTTCAAGTTACATTAGATATCTGTATATTTCAATGAATTTTAGTGTAAATGCATTTTTTTATACTAAATGATACTAGTTTTGTGTAACATTTGTATTCCAGTACATTGTTGATCACTATCAAAAGCATTCTTTTTAATTATGTAATAATTATGTAAGCAATCACATATTACTTGAACTTTTTTTCTCGATATAGGAAATGAAAAGTATTGATGAAATAACTACAGATAGATGAAAATAACTACTATTTGCTGTGTTTACATTGCAAATACTGTTTGCTTTTAAGCACATATTTATATGTGAAATAGAAGAGCAGTAGTTTACATTTTACTTTTCTCTGTTTGACAGAATTTGAATTTATTCTTGAAGGGAAATTTCTATTAGAGACCTTTGTTATTTATATAAGGGTAATCTCCAATGACATTATAAATGGACATTTCATCGATTGTTAAAACTTATGAGTTACATAATTTGCATTTGAATTGTCTATCATGATTTGATAATTAGTTTGGGATATTTGATATACAATTCAGGCGTTTCTACATTGTTCATTGCCTTAGAAATAGATTTTTGTTGTTTAATTAAATTACATTTTTATAACTCATTTGAAAGTTTTATTTTAATTTTGTATTATAATTTTGAATATTTTACATCATGCGATATTAGTATATGTGTATTATAGTCACATCTAGTCTTAATTGGGGATATTTGGATTATGTCAAGATTACCAATAACTATTATACATAATGCAACCATCTTTACAATACAGAGTGGTTCTAATTAAAATTCAACTTTAAAATGGGCATAAAAGGAAAACTACTGGACCAAATGTTATCAAACTTGACAGTAGTTTTAAGGAGTTCTTAGGAATTTCTTTTCTACCAAAATCAAAGTTCAAAAACAACCATTGGGGAAATAGTATAGTATGCAGTATTGGTAAGCAAAGTATGATATGAAGACTCCAATTTTAAATGTGTTTGTTTCTGAAATGTGTTACAAAGCATATTCAATGTGTGTTCACTTAAAAGCACTGTTTATGGCAAAATCTAAGCAAGTTGGAACTGAAAAATGCGATACACTGATATGTGTATGAATTCTTCCTGATATGCTAAGAGAGCTACTATTAAGAATACTGTAATACAATACAGTTTTCTTTACGAAAATGATGGACGCCACATGAACATGCTTTGAATATATTTCAGAAATGTTTTAAACACATTATAATCTCTATCTTCTTGTCCTGTTTTACTTAACAGTATTGCATGCTGCATCATTTCCCCCATGTAGTGAATTTTTAAATATTTTTATTTTTTGGTGGACAAGAAATTCCCTGGACATTGCTTTAAACTATTACTAAGTTTGATAACATTTGATCCAGTAATTTTCCTTTCATGACCATTTCAAAGTGGTACTTTAATTATAATCACCCTGTATATATCAGTTTCTGGGAGATTGAATTTTGGGGTTACTATAATATATATCAATGCTCTTTTTTAATGTTTACAGCAGTGTAATGCTTTTAACTTAAAAATTTGTTTTTTAGTATTTAAATCAAAGAAAAGTGAAATGGATTGGGTTATCAAGCGTAGTGGGGCTCATCAAGAAGATTCACTCAATGATGGCTGTGTTCGATTACGTGGTTTGCCTTTCGGTTGCTCAAAGGAAGAAATTTCCCAGTTTTTCTCGGGTAAATATTTAATTTATACCTTTTAATGATAGAGTTTGAAGTGGACAATTTTTATTTAAACAATTACTTTAATAAATAGATTGCATATATTTTTAATAATTATTTGGTTATATGAGAATTATATTAAAACATTTGATAATAATACATAATTTAAAAAATTTTACTGTTTTTAAAGTTGATTGTTTAATATTATTTAAAGTAATACTTATTTAATATTTTGAACAAAATTAATAAGATTTTTATCTTATCATTTGTAAGTACCCACAATAAATTATATCTATCTTGAAAAATGTATATACTTATTACATTAAATCGGAATTGCAGAAAATAAAAATTCAAATTAATGATAATTTTCTTTTTAGTCAAAATGAGGTTTGTAACATATATAAATTTAGCATTTAAAGCAAGTTAATTTTAACATAATGCAATTTATTATCTTTTAAAATATATAATTTAATTACTTTATTTAGATTTATGTGCATTATATTAGTTGATACATTTGTGAAGGTTTTAATTTATAATAGGGTAAATGATTTAGAAGTTCACTAGATTATGTATAAGGTACTTTTAATCTAACATGCTAAGAATAATGTTATACAATGTTTTGAATTTCAGATTTCCCACTTTTTAATACCCCACTGCAAGAAAAAATATGTCTTTTCTACAATAAACTAAAATTTTAATGAAATAAATATCAGTTATTTGTATTGAAAACAATTTGTTTCTATATTTAAAATTACTTCTTAAAATTTTCTCTTGAATAGGTGATAATATTTTATGTTTAATTAGTTGAATAATTTTTTAAGACTAAAAATAAGTTCTTGTATTATGGTTAAAAATAAATAAATAGTTATGATAATTATTCTAAAACATTTTTTTTTTCTATATTAAGCTGTGGTAAAATTTATAAATTATGATTTCATTTTTAAAATTTTAAATGTTTATACCCAAATACAAAAAAATTATTAATAATAGTTGAAAAAAAGTTTCAAATCAGTATTATTTATAATTTTTCATCAATTTTTATTATCATTTTTTTTTTTGTTAGAATGATTATGTAAACTTAAATGTCTTTATTTATATAAGAATGCCTCATGTTTGTAGCTATTAGATTTTTTTTATTGGGCATATTTATATTACTGCTGGCTAATGTTAAAAGGTAAACTATATGTTATATATACATATAAAAAATATGAACATATTTGAAAGTAACTTGTATAATTCTTTTTATTTATTTATCATACATTTTTACATTTAATTTATTATATTTGAAGTATACTTTTGTTATGATTGTTTATTTTTTTATATGTGTTTCTCCAAGTATGCTCCAGTAATTTAAAAAAATAATTCTTTTTTTTTTTCTCTGTGATTTTATGCAGAGCATTTTTTAAAAATGTATATATTATTGTATTGTTTAAAAATTATTTCTGAAAAATAAATTGGAGCACACTTTATTTATGCAGTAAATACATTTCTCATTTATATGTGACTATCTTATATCTTGATAATTTATCAATTGGGTTGGATTTCAATTGAAGGGTTGGAGATTGTTCCCAATGGGATATCACTACCTACCGACTACCAGGGGAGAAGCACTGGGGAGGCATACGTGCAGTTTTCTTCAAGGGAAATTGCGGAAAAGGCGATGGGGAAACACAAGGAAAAAATTGGGCACAGGTGGGCACCACGGGCTACCCTGGCGGTGTGATTCCGTTTTTATGGGCCTGTTATTTTTTAATTTCATGATATTTTTTTATTATTATGGTATGACTGAAGCTATTATCTGTTCGACTTTTTTTTTCTGTTCCTTTTCTATCTTCTCTTCTATAGTTGATTTTAAATACTTTTTCTTTCTCTTCTTTGAACCCTATAAGTTTTTAGAACGCAAAACATTATATGTTTCTGCCACAAAATCTGATAAAATGTTCTATAATCCACCTGTAAAAAGTAGCTGTAGCTGTTATCTAAGAAAAGACATTATTTAAAATTTTTACTCTTTAATTATTTATACGATTCAAAAATTTTCTGAGTGATAAATAAGGCATATTTGTTACATATATTTACAATTTTTTTTTTTTTTAAATATAGAGATTTGTATATTCAACAAAAGATATATATCTTTTGTTGGAATGGGCAAATTCTAGTGTTTTTATTCTATTGTAGTGCAATATTTCCTTTACTTTTGTCTTATAAAATTGTATTAATGTAATAATGATTAAAAAATTTAAGCAAATTGGCAAAATGTAGCTATGCTTTTACTGCATTTAGTTGCTCCAATTTTTGTCGTACAAATAATCCTTGAAATATGCTTTCTACTGCATGTTATTAAACAAAATATTCTTTTATTATATATGATGTTTAATTGCTCTTTTGTAGTATTCATTTTTTTTTAAAGTTTGAAAATAAAAATATTCTCTGCTTTTTTCTTTTGATTTTTATAAGGCTGAGCAAATTTTGATATTATGGGAAAAAATGCTTAAAAATTGTTTGCAGCACTTTCAAAATTTGCTTTTGCCTTCATTTTAGCAGAAGTTGAACAGAAAATAGATTCTATTTATTTTTAAGTTTGTCTTTTTCATGTTTTATTATCTTTGTATTTTTTTCCATATTTGCCAATCATTTCTGCCATAAATAGCTTACATTTGTTTTGTTGATTTAATTTATCTTTTTTTATAAGTGAAATGTGAATCCAGTATGTGTAATTTGGAGAAAAATTATACCTCATCTTGTTAATTTGCATCAGTTTTTTTAAAATTAATCATTGATACCTGTCATAAATGTTTTATTTATAAATTTTTAAATAAAGAAGTTAATTTTTAAATAATAAACTTAACTTTTTAATTAAATTTTTAAAATTATTACAAGTAGTGTATCCAGTCTTTGAAGAAATAGAAATATGCCCTGTTGATTTCATATTTCAGATCCCATTTTAGTTTTTTCCCCCCATCCATCATCTTTTGTATAGTAATAATATTAAAAAAAAAAAAAAAACTGCTACAAAAATATTATCTTTTACAAAATTGTTCTCAGCTCCTTAAAGTCTAGGTGTGTAGTATATATCATTATTTTCAATAATTTCTTGGTTGTGTAATTTTTTGTTAGCTTTATCAACAATAAATGAGTGCATCATTTCACCTTGGAAAAATAAATAGGATTCTATGCGTTTTTAAATTTTTTTTAAATTTTAAAATATTTGACTCACTAATATTTTTTTTAACATTTAAATATTTTGCTGTCATCCTGGCTGTATTATTTTCAGAGCAAATTTTTGATGAAGTAAAAAAATCATTTTTTTTTTTGCCTGTATTTTTTCATTTAATTTTGTTTTTGAGTAAGTTTACTACTTACAGATGCATCTATGGTTAGCATTGATGAGGTGTATAAAAGAAAAAAATTATTACTGTATGGTACTTCAATAAATTGTTTGATGATCAGCAATTTCATGCAACAATTTAAAATTTTAAAAATTACTTTTAAAAAAAGATGATGGCAGAAGTGGTTGGTCTTGAAAAAGTCTGATTTTATCTATTATTTTTGCCTCTGAATATACAAAATAATCATTCTCAAAATCTGTCGTTTGGTAGATATATTGAAATATTTAAAAGCAGTCTCCAAGAAATTCGCATGGCTGTTGGTATGTCTGGCTCTAAAATGCGCCCATTAATACCTAATCGACCTGCTCCATATGATAGATCTGATCGTTTTGGAGGCATGATGAATAGGTATGGAATGGGAAGAGGTGGACGTAACTTCAGAGGTGAGTTGTTTGATTCCAGTTTTTGGAATTTGCCAATTTGACTGCCCATTCATTCATGCCTTGCATTTATCTGAGCATCAACTCGAATGTGATACAATAGTTAATTTCTAAATAGATTAGCAATAATAAATACTTCCAGTTAAAATTTTTTTTTCAAATAATGTAAAAAGTTATATTTTATGTTGTTTACGTAAATATGGCAATACCTGTTGAAAAAATTATGAAATTTAAATTAAAAAATGAAATGGAAAAATTATGGAATTAATATTTTTGTAATCCCCTGATTGAGTCATATTTAATAAGATGCTTTTAACACACTAATATATAAAAGTCCAAATTCATTGCAGTGGAAGTTAGCTGAGTGAAAAGCTTTGAATGTCAGTATATTAGGTTATAAATTGACTTTCTAATGAGCCTTTGTAAATTGATTGGTAGATTTTTCTTGAAACAATGAAATAATTAAAAAAATGCTTTAAAAAATTTTGTTTTTCAACTGGTTTTAGCTGAAATATAGAGCTTTTTATTTAAAATGCTAATATCCCAAAAATGTTAGTAGAGTGTGCCAAATGTTTGTAAAAATTTTATAAATGAATGTACATTTTAAATCTAAATATTCCCCAATTTTTTTATTTATCAAAATGAATATGTTAAAAAAAACAGCCAGTAACATTTGTTATGTGGGGGGATTCCCCATGCTCTTAAGAAAAATTGTAAATTGAGGTGTGCCTTTGAATTTTTTCCCCCCAGTAATCTATTTATTAAAACTATTTGTAAAATGATTTAAAAAAAATTCAACATGCTGAAATGTTCTGACATTTGTTTTAGAATCAAATTGCTTGTGGCTTTTGATAGATTTTATTTGATTTTCAAAAGCTATTATTTTGTGTATTTAAAATTTTTTGATATTGTGTAACAAGTTCTGTTGCTGTGTACAATTTTTTTTTTCTTTTCACTCCTGTTTGAAACAGATTAAGTAGCAATTTTTCATTTATCTTAATAGTGATTTCAGTTGTGAATTATGCTTGGCAGAAAAAGAAATTATGAAAGGTTTTTCAAATTCAAAAGATTAATTGCAAAGGAAAATTTGATAAATATTGGAGCAGCTCAGTCTTAAAAAATGAAATACAGTTGAATCAGAAACTTCAATATGCTTAATATTCTTGTAATTAATCTAATTTATATGTATTTTAGATTACTGTAAATTCAAATGAAGAGTTAGTTTGTTGTTTTCTTTTGAATAAGCCCAAGAGCATGACATTTTTAATTTTATTTTATAGTATTACTTTGATTTTATTTATTAACAGTTAACTTTTCTTTTATACCTTTCTTATATTTTTGTACACACACTTACAAAAAAAGTGTTTTTGTCAAAATTGCCTTTTGTAATTAATGTCAAATTTTTCTTAGTTGTCATTTCTAAGTGAAAATCATAAAAAAAAATCTTTTATAATGATCAATAGAAAAATGCTTTAAAAAATGATTATTTGTGTTAATGCAGTGTCAAAACCTCAACTTTATTTTCTAAAATTCTTGTGGAAAAATATGTTGTAGTTTTGAAGCTAATATTATGATCATGTGTATTTCCTGAAATAGATCTTGCTGCTTTACTTTTCCTTTTAAAATTTTACTTATCTGTAATAATCATTACTCTGGTTTTTAAAATGCTTTTTAAATGATCAAATGCTTCTTGAATTTAATTCAAAAACATTTTTTGCATTCAATATTTTGTAACGTGTATTTTCTTTCAAGCTTTAACATTTCCTTTCAATTTTAGGTTTCATGGATGAAGAATATAATGGTTTTGCTGGAAATTATGGAAATGGCTATGGTGGTTTTGGATATGGTGGTGGAGGCTTCGGTAATACAACATTTTTTTTTATTGTAAAGTTTTATATTTAAGAAAGTTTTGGCTGTAAGAAATGCATACATACAAGGCATTTGATACTTATAACTACAACTATCAAATTTGCATAATTTTAAATATATTTCCATAAATTATTGGTAAAAAGTATTGCTAGAAAACATTTGTTTTACTAATGATGCTTTGGTTTGCTCATCTGAAGCAGTGAAAAAAAAATAAACATGTACATGTGTTCATATTTTTTAAGTTTTTATTATTGATGGGAGATCAAATTGATAATATGTAGAAATAGAAAAGCAACCCTATCGCTGCATACTTCATATCTTATGGCAGTAGAATGATATCTAGTCACTTCCATTCAAAATGTTCTATAAAATATCTATTGCATTAATTTATACTAAAATGTGTTTAAATGTATAGATTTGTGCATTAGAAACATGTAAAATTGCAATTTTTAACTGCTTAAGGTATACTGTGCATCCTTTTCTTACTGTCTACTTATAGTTTTAGAGAAAATAATTTACTGTACTTTATTAATGCTGTGCAGTAAAATCTGTCTTTCTTTTAGTAATATCGTTTCTATTCTATGATGATTTGGAATGTTCAGAAACTTTTAAAAATGGGATTTAATTTTCTCAGATGGTTACGGAGGCCGTATGAATAGTCCAATGAATGGTCGTTTTGGTGGTAACTTTGGACCTGTTGGAGGACGATCTTATGGTGGTACAGGTCATTGTGTTCATATGAGAGGTCTGCCTTTTAGAGCTATAGAGCAAGATATTTATGATGTATGTATTTTTGTTTTTTGTTATAAATTTTTTAATTTGAAAATTTAATTCAATGATTATATTTTTCTGCAATTTTTCATATTGGAATGAAATATATTTATCATGTGAGATACAAAAGTAACTATATGGATATATAATATTAAATATTACAAATACATTACAAATAATGCTCTTATTAAACATATCTCACAGAAAAGACATATTATTTTGCAAAATATGTTAAATTTTTATAGTTTTTATAAAATACAAATTTAAAACTTATTTATTAGGATACTTTGTACTTTTTTCATGTTTTTAAATTTTATTCTTAAAAATATTAAAGCTGTGAATTGTGCTAAAAGAATGGATTTGGATACTATTTTGTATTTAATTTAATGATGAAGTTTTCACTGATATTTTGATATGTGTGATAGTTTCATAAGTAGTTTTTAAAAAATAATTTTATGCTTTTACCATTTGATTGGCGCAGTATGGCCAAAATGGCTCTTGCACCAAAAAACACACACAAAACCAAACCAAACCACTGATATTTTATTAATTTTTGTTACCTTTATTAGTCTCAATATCTAACAAGTGTGTATGCTGGGTAAGGTATATCTGAAGTTTTATTTTATTTTCAATGTGTGACGATTAGAATTTTTCTTATTAGAACTAATTATTGAAGAATTAATAAGCTAAGCTAATTGTAGGGTCTCATTCTATAAAAGAAGCGTAATAAAAATGAAATATAGAACATATTGTAGAATATAAATAGACTTTTATGCATGCAATACAATGTGATCATCTAGGTTTAAAAAAAAGAGAGAAAAGTCCTGTTAAATAGAAGATTATGAATGTTCTGAAATTGAACCTGATAGATTTTATCTTTTAGTTTTTTAGGCCTTTGAATATAACACCAGTCAGTGTTCGCCTTAGAACTGACAGAAGTGGCCGTCCATCTGGTGAAGCTGATGTTGAATTTGCAACCCATGAAGATGCTGTTAAAGCTATGACAAAAGATAAAGCAAATATGCGTAAGATCTTTTTTGTATCATTTAATTTTTAAGTATCATAAAATGTACCACAAATGCAATTTCATTTTTACTTACAGGTTGAAAAAAATGCAATAATTTCTTTATTGAGTAATTAAAAATTCATTAATTAAACATAATCAATCGTTTTTTGTAATGATATAATCAATACAATAATTTCTTTATTGAGTAATTGAAAATTCATTCATTAAACATAATTAATCTTTTTTTTTGTAATGATATAATCAGTTAATATTGTGTTGATCTTATATCTTTGAAATTATATATTAATTTTGATTTCATTTTTTAGAGCATCGATATATTGAACTTTTCTTAAATTCGTCCTCTAAACCTATGGGAGCAGGGCCTGCTCCTTATGGTGGTGCTGGTGGTAGATATGGTGGTGAGTTTAAAACAATCTTATATATTATATATATTTATTTTATTTTGTATAATTATTTATAGTATTTTAATCATAAACACTGTTAATTATCCTCTACTTAAGATATAGAGTGATCAGTGAATAAGCCCTGATTTCAAAATTAAATATCTCTACAACAACGATTGATAGAATTACGCGGTAAACTGTACATTTATTAACAAAACTGTAAAAATGCTGTACAAAAGTTTAGAAAATTTAGTTACGAAAATCGTGAACTGATGGCGCTCTAATCACAATGCCCATAGATGCTTTCAGTGTGACATCATAAATGAAAAATGACTCCCGATATGACTCCTTGTGACTTCTTTCTGTGGGGAGCATTGAAAGACACAGTCTATAGAAACAATCCCACCACTCTAGTTGAGCTTGAATCGTTGATTGGTGTTGCATGTGATACCATTTCCGTTGAGACATTGCAAGATGTGATTCGATTACGCCACCTAATTGTTTCAAACGGGGAATATTTTGAAAAAATTGTATTTTGATTGCAAAGATTGCATCACTTTATTTTATTATTTTTTAAAAACTCCTTTCAGAATGCCATCTGTTAACGATTTTTGTAACTAAATTTTCTAACTTTTGTACACTATTTTTACAGTTATGCTAATATACATACAGTTTACCGCATAATCGATCTTTTCTATTGATCTTTTTTGTAGAGGTATTTAATTTTGAAATCAGGGCTTATTCGCTGATCACCCTGTAGTTACCTCATAAGGCAATTATGCTTCAGCCTCTTAAATGTTATTATTATTTTGAAATAAACTGTTTATTAATGCTTAAATGCTAATAAAAATGTTTTCATTAAAGTATCTAAAAAATGTTATTTGTTTATTCAGGTGGTTATTACAGTGGAGGTGGTAATGGTGGTTACCAAGGACATGGGATGAATAGCATGATAGGTGGTAGCAATTATTCAGCATTTTAAACAAAGCTTAAAAGCTCACACTCATTTCTTTTTCATCTGTACAGCAGATCTGGGCATTCCAGCATGTGATTTTGTTATTGAAGTAGTTCTCTTTCATCATGACAGCATTTTGCCAAATGATCCATTGTGGTAAACTTAGCATTACCTTGTTATTGTCCATAAAATTCATATAATCAGTCATCACTGGAGAAGAGTACAGGACACATTTAATCTATGCAAATTTTCATTTATCATATGCTTGTAAAATGTACCTGCTAGGAATGCTGTTATATTATTTTTAGAATGCTGTGGTTTGAAAGCTGATATTGTTTGTGGACTAGTTTGATTTGTCTGAATGCTGTTAAATGTATGCAAGACTCAAAATTTTTATTTGTGTAAATAACGTTCCTAATCTTCATATACTCATTACTTTTTAAGACTACCCTTTTTAATCATATCTTTGTAATTTAATGGTATACATATTTAGTCACTCAGTTGTTTTATAAACTTATGGATTTTTATTTGATGCAGTTTACAAAGGTTTAATAATAAAATGTTTTTTGAAATAGTTTTTGTTTGTATATTTCTTTTGCATAAGAAAATTTGTTGAGTGTGTGTTATTTAAAAAAATTGCTGTATGATTTGTATTATAATTACTGTATTATTAATAC
The DNA here is from genome assembly GCA_026543055.1 of Argiope trifasciata. NCBI lineage: Eukaryota > Metazoa > Arthropoda > Arachnida > Araneae > Araneidae > Argiope > Argiope trifasciata. Next base: position 1,353,381 of record JAPMOQ010065301.1, on the reverse strand, counting down.
TATTATGAAATATCTGAAAAAACAAGATTCAGCCAACTTTTTTTTTGTGAAAACATTTAGATACCAGTCATTTACTGATTTCATATAAATATATTTCAATCTTGTCTGCATATGAACTGATCATTTAATCCTTTGTGGTACACTAATCTATAAATTTTAAATCAAATAATTAAAAAAACGTTTTAAACCCTATTTAAATCTATATGAGTCTACAAGCTAAATTTTGTGAAGATTATGCTTATTGTTTTGATTCTGGGGGTGTTCCAAACACTGCTGATAGTGCTTTGGAAAGTGTGACTAAGCGATCATTTCGATAAAGTGTGAAAAAGAGTAAAAATCTCTAGATTTTGAAATATACAAGTACTACATTATACCTGTGTAAAAGATTTAGCATGGATCCAAGGTGCACCTCTAGTAAGCATGCTTAGGTTCATTGTTGAAGGGCAGTTTTAAAAATATTTTTGGAATTTTGGAAAAAGTTAGTTGATTTTGTTATGGCATTTTAATGAAATTAAAATACAATCATATTTAAAATAAAAAAATAAGCTATAATATATGTATTGGGCCGTTCGGAAAGTAATTTCGTTTTTTCCTGACAAAGGATTTAATTGCCTTTTTCGCACCCAATTTCATACTTAAACCGCAAAATCATTTTATGTTTTAAGAGCTGATATAGCAAGGCTTGAGTGTGAAAAAGTGCAGCTGATTCTTCGCAGTAGTTTTTGGATGGTGCCCTTTTAAATATGGAGAGCAATAAACAACATTTTCGTCATTTTTTTCTTTTTTGCTATATAAAAGGTAAAAATGCTGTTCAAGCCAGAAATAAATTAGCCAATATGTGTGGAGAAGATGTGTTAACAGTACATCAGTACCAGAACTGATTTGCAAAATTTTTCCTTAAAATGAGGAGGTCAAAAACCACCTCGATCATTTTTTTTTACAGCAAAGACCAAAACTTTTATGAGCGTGTAATCATGTTACTACCAAAAATATGGCAAAAGGTATTAGACCAGAATGGCAATTTTATAATTTAATAAATAATTTATTCATTAAACGAAAATTTCTTTTCATTTTGACAAAAAAATACGAAATTACTTTCCGAACAACCCAATATAACAAAATATTTACATCTTTACATGAAATAAACAGCAAAATTCAAAATGAAGAGCAGCAAACTGTCCATCTCCCAACTAAAGATATAAATAAAGAAAACAACCATAACTTCAGATTCATAATAAATTTGGCCATTTTCAAGAATGCTAACCCTCTAAACTCTATTTTATAAATTTTCATTTGCCTCAGAAAGAGGAAAAAAAATAGTTGATTAGGAAACATTTTTTCTCTTACCGGCACAGTATCCATAATAACACAAACCTGCTGAATTATGACCTGCCAGAAAAATAAATAAATGCAGACCCTGCTGCACCTTCTCATCTAATTAATATTACCTCAAATAGTTAACTAACTGTAATTGTGCAAATAACTTATGTTAATAGATATTAAACAAACTGGTGCATACTCTGATTATAAAGTTCAATTCCAATAGTACCAAGGTTTATCTCACTAGATTTACAGATGGTGGGACCTGTAGTCCCAGTGAGCTGTAAACCCCCATACAATTCATCAAATAGCCAAATAACACTATCGTCATTGTGTTTCAGCTGATGGAACATCTAATTTTATCCAATAATTACATTTTTGCTTTCTCTCTAAAATTTAAAAAGGTATAAAATAAGTATTTAAGATATATCCAACAAAATAACATTGTAATTATTTTTCTAACGATTATTTTTCATTAGAAAAAATTTTAACTGAATTCATTGAAAAAAGTAATCTTTCACATAGACTGCTGTGTTTGAAAATTATAGACATATTAGATTGAAATTGTCATCTATTATTAAGAAAAAAAGGTTAAAAGTGGTTCTTTAACATTTTTTTTTCATTTATAGTTGAATTTAATTGTTTTTGAAGCATGAATTTAGGTGTTCCATTTAGTAGAACACTGGACCACAAAAGATTAAATAAAAAAAATCATGAATATGCTTAGTTTAACATGTTATTTGAAACGATCTGCTATATTGCAGTATTCATTTTATGGTTTATCTATCATAATGTATGTGTTTGGACTTAACCTCAGTTTTACCATGGTGAAATTGGGTCCAAGATTTTGCTGTATGACTTTTGTGAGAATGAGAGCCGATAGAAAAATTGTCTGGCAGTAATTATAATTTTTTTGTATGTTGAAATCGCTTTTATTTCCAGGAAAGGCATCTATATGGATAAATTAAAAAAAGCAAAAATATAGAATATGAGCACATAAGTAAAATAATAAAGCAAAAAAGTATGATTCAATCTAAGTCTATATACACGTATGCAAGTATTGCAATTTTAAAATTATAAGATTTTTAAGAAATCATTACAATCAATTTTATTGCCATATAATAATTTCTATCAATTAAAAGGACATAGAAATGTATGCAATTTAGGCTGCTTTGATTATCTAAAAAATCAATATTTTCAATTTCTTTTGTCTGCCTGTGTCGCTAAATTCTCCTTCAGTTTATATTCAATCTTGCACATTCATATTCAATCTATGTAAATAAAATAGAAATTCTAATTCTTTTTCATTGTAGATTCCAAACTTCTCTATAAATATACTTCAGATTTTTCATTACAATTAATTAATAAAAAGCTGTATATGTTTTACTTGTCATGGAAGGTATGTTTAATAACCTGAATTCAAAATAATCGAAACATGTGGGAAAGAGATAATGAAATAAAATAGCCTGTACCTTCCTTATATTGAAAGATATCTATTATTTGAAAAATATCATTTTTACTATCCCTTGTTCTCAAACTGATTTAAAACTTGAATACTTATTTTAAAAAGCCAATGAAAATTTGAATTTATTATTGAAAATGGCAACCTTTATATTCCATGCTGTAAACACATATCTAAATGGCCATTAACAGAGTTTAACCACATTTTGCATTATTCTTTAAAAATTTTTAATAACTCATAATTTAGCTTTCTGCAGTTTTTAAAACTATTTGGTCAATCTGTAATTTTTTAAGAATTAATAAAGCATGGAAATTCTTAGGCAAAACAGATTTTTGTGTTTTAATTAAAAATAAAATTACTGATGATGGAAATATTTAGTTTTTATTTTAAATTAAAATAATCTTTTGCATTGAAAATAAATTGTTTGAAAAGCATTTGTTCATAGATGCACTAGAATTTCATTGAGTTTTAAAATTAAATATTTTATATTTGCACCATAGATCTCACAGTAGCTGATTTGATATGCTGTGACTTTACTTTGTGATATAAATATATTTTTTTTTGTTACAAGTACCTTGAATTTAGCACACAAGTTCTGCAGTATAAGAAAAGTTAAAAAAAAAGCAAAACATTTTGGTAGTTAAATAGCTCATTCCTTATTAGTTAAAGCAATAAAATAAAAATATATATATAAATTTACCTTCTATAATTTAAAAGTATCTGTGTGAAAATATTCTCATAGTCTGAAAATTCCTTGTATATTATTTTGCTGTACTTAGGGCCCTGATAAAACACTCCAATCCCCATTAGATTTTCGAAAATGGATGAAATAGGCATTGTTTATTTTTTGAAAGAAAGGAGAAAATTAAATTTTGTTTTGTCTTAAGATTATGGATTGTTTGTGAAATAAGTATTCAATAATGATATAAAATTAGCATTTGGAAATAGCTATATAATGGCTAACAGTAAAGGCACTATCATTGTGACTGACTTTGATATCAGGTATTGGCTAAAAGATAAGTGTAATATGTGTCCACTCTGTTCTCCAGTTTAGTATCTATTATTAATTAACAAGAAAGAAAAGGTGTTTCTGAAATGTAATGTAAAGCAATTTGTTTTAACTTATATCATTTTCATTTTTATGCCTTAAATATTTAATTTTTCTTGTCTTTAAATAAAAAATAGGAACTTTGATCATTTTTGCAGCAATTAAGTGGGCATTTAAAAGAAAAAAAAATTTGTAAAATTTTTTTATGAAACCCTTTTTTTTCCTCATGACAGTGAAAAATCCTTCAAATATAGTATAATTAATAAAATATTGTGGTAATGTAATTAGTACATCATACTAGTATGTGTAGATATTAATAAACTTGTAAAAATGCAAACTACTCTGTTACAAATTTAATGAAAATGATTTAAATGTATTAACTATAATTAGTATAATTTAAAAAAATTAAGTGATAATAATATGAATGAAGTGGTAATTCTAATACAAATAGAAAACAAACAAACAAAAAAAGGATTAAATCTGAGAATTAATATGTCTACAAAAGTAATTAAAATTCTTATTTGCAGACGAAATAAGATGAAATAAGAATAAGAATATGCAGATGAAATAAGAATAAGAATATAATCGATAAAAACATAAGGCAAAAATAAACATATAAAAACTATTAAAATTAAATGTTTTAAAATTGTTATTGCAAAAAGAAAAAAATATGCACGATGCGTTGTAGATTTAAAATTCGAATACCGCCGGACTTTTTAACTTTCATCATATGAGCATGATTTGACATCATTATACTGCTATGAATCTGTATAATTGTTTCACTAAAATGTTAGTTTTATAATAAGGAAAAAAGATTTATAGAGATTCTTAATCGATACCAAGCCAATGACTTTAGGCTTTGGTAAATGTTTCTTAATAAATTTGGTTTCAAATGAAGGTTCTGGAAAATGCAAGAACCAAGACTTTCTTTTAGGAACAAAAATCTGTTGTTTTTTTTTGGGGGGGGGGGGGCGTCATTCCTTGTGGCAGTAAAATATTGAAAAAAAAAAATATATGCTTACAGTTCTGTTGTTATTTCTAATGGCACTTTCCAGTGGACAAGCTCGCTATGACGTAGGCAGCGATCTTACCCAATAGGGTGTGTCTCTTTTGATTTTTTCAGTGGCGCCGTCTAGAGCCTAGAGAACCACTTTGCCTCTCACGCGTTCACAATCCTTTTTACGAAGCGGACTTCATTCATGTGTTTTCATTTACTCAACCACTGATCGTAATTTAGGTCCAAATCAGAGAATGATACTTATGAATCAATATCCCCATTGGTATTACTTTGGACATGGATAACTTTGTGACCACGACTTGCTCAGTCACCACCACACACGGGGAATTTTTAGCTAGTGAACTCGCAACCTAATGGACACGAGTCCAACGCCTTACCAACCAGGTTATCCCGATCTAACTTGCAGTTCTAGAATGGGTTAATTGAATACTTAAAGTTCTCGTATGGTTGGTTCATTGGAGTTAAGTTCGTAGAGTGAGCTGTAAGCTGTTTGGCACTGAATGCTACTGTTTGTGCCTTTAATGTCATTTAAGCAATGGCTATTTTGTTACAATAAATCAATTTTGAATAGTTCCTAATCATTTCCAATAAATTTTGTTCCATATTTTTTTCGATTTAGTTGCATGAACATTAAGTTTGAATTAACGACAGGGCTATTTTTTGATAGAATTCGTAATTTTGAACCGTGGCCAGATAATAAAAGCAATTCCTGGTCTGACATTTCTTTTACTTTCCAATCTGAGAAAGATTTGAGAATCACCAACTTTTCTTTGATGACTGATTTTTGACGGAATCTGGCTTTCAGCTTGCAAAGCTCGTACTACAAAATATTACATAAACACAAGCTACCACGGTTCCTTCCATTTTTAAGAGCATTTTATAATCGCATGAGATACTACTAATTATATCTCGTCAAATAATCATTTAGTGTTATCCTCATGTGATATTTGTACTTTTTCACTTACATAATTTACAAAAATTTCGAGATTTTGAGGAATTTCCACGTTTTAGGCCTTCATAAATTCAGAAAAACACATTTTTAGAAAATGCTCATCTATTTATCTTTGACAAAGATAACTCAAAAAAGCTTTGAATCAGATGAATGAAATTTGATACACTATCTTTACGTTAAATTTATCGATTTCTATCAATTTCTTTTAGCAAAATCTGGTCACAAGAAGTTTGTCTGCCCGACTTTTCGAATATATGTTAACACATAATTACAAAACGAACCTATCTAGATTGATAAAATTCGGTACACAGATTTAACACTTACAGTGTAGACACCTATCAAATTGAGCCAAATACTACAAAGGGTTAATTGTCTGTAGGTCTACACATTCAAAAGCCTGTAAACTCTACAATTTAAAAATGCATTGACTGAATTTTATCAATTTATTTTGAGAATTAATGAATAGAAATGAAGTTTTGTATTAAATTTTCCTTTCAATCAGTTGGTAAAAATGCGTCTTAAATAGAAATTCTATCTTCAGATACTATTTACCTAGTGCCAGTAAATAATAACCTAGAATAGCACGATAGATTCAGTAGAAATACTAATTTACGTCAAAGATTAATATCTAACTACTCTATGCTCTGCAAGTTCTTTGGACTTGCACCTTTAATAAAGAGTATAATAGAATTTTTTTTAGAAACCACTTATACAGGTTGTATTAATGACAGTCGCTGTCAGTTTTATAACGATTTTTTTTTTTGATAAAACTCTTTTACTACATATAAATAGAATACTCTCCTGAAAGAAATAGTTTCATGTTTTCTTTACTGTCTTAAGTTTTTGTACATTCCACTAGCCGCCTGTCAATCATGCGATTTCTTATCTGCAGATTTTCTTGCATGAATTTGCTATTTTTTCCTTTCTTTTTTAAGCTGTCTTCATGTCTGTCAAAACTGATTTCTGCCCGTTTTTGTCTAAAATGCCAAGTCAGCTTTTAAGAAAAGTAAAAGAAGTTTCGGAACATGTTTGGTTTGGCTCTAGTAAAGAATTCTGCATCTTGTTTTGCCGGTTTCTTTTATGTTGTAAAATCGGATTTTAATAGTAAAGATTTCAATTCTTTTGCCATGATAGAAATCGGAAATTCTCTGGTTCTATTAAATTATTTTCTTTTAAATAATAAAAAAGAGACTTAGAAACATCTGTTGTAAACTTTTCAGAAAAGGATTATGAAACAGTGAAAATTAGAAAAGGCATAGTTCCTTAAAATTCTCAGATTAGAAGAAAGTTTAACACATTTAATGTCTTTAAAGCTTAATGCATGTTAGGTTAATTTAATGTGATTTGTACTAATAAACTAGATAATACTAAATTATTTTACAACAGCTAATATCCAATACACTTAGTTTTCACCAATATTGATCTATTTTCAGAACAAAATTTAATTATTTGGAGAGTTAAACTGTTAATAATATTAAATGATTCTTTTTTTTTAAAACGCATGATTTTAGTGTTCATTAAGACGATTCTTTTAGTCGAATTAGTGAAAAAATATTGTTGATCAGGAAATATAATAATTGGCTCATTATGAAAACATAGATTTATATTTTTTCACTTCCGAATTATGTTGATAAAGAATACAATATTCAATTTATCTATGTTGATGTTCTGTTTTAAAGTAACACTAGGCTGTTTTGGAGCGCACTTATAATTCTGAACTGCGGTCAGACTACGATACCAGAGCTGGTGCCCATTCTCCAAACTTTCGCACCACATTAATAGAAGAACGTTTAGCCTAGACGAATTTAACTTTCTCCAGACTTAGTTACAAGATGATTCTTCGGTGAAATCGGTCTCAAACTTGAGATCCTCCTATTCAGCAGTCAAGATCTTGCAACAGCTCACTGTGGCCCCTAAAGACTAGAATTTTGATTATTCGAATGACTGTGACCGTAATCGATTCAGAAAAATCGAAATCTAAAATAAAACGAGCCCATTCAGGGCTCCATTTCTTTTGAAAAAGCTTCGAAAAATTGTTTATTTGTAATTATAAATATATTAAAAATAATTATGGAAATTAAAGAATGTATTTTCCAGTTCAATCAAATTCGCCAATTTTTATTTCATATGAAAATCCATGATAATTAGCATGATCATGATTCCTAGGTACATCATCAGTGTTTATCTGCTCCCGAATGCTCCTAATTTAAACAGAAATTAAAAACAAAAACAAAAAGCGCTCAACTACACTGTATATTCCCTATGAGTAAAAATATTGCAAGAATTTCATAATTACAGCTACTGTACAGATTTCTTCAATTTTTTCTTCATTTGAAAGCCCATGACAATTAGATACGTCATCAATGTTAGTCTCTCCCTCCCTCTCTCTCTACACTCCTTTTGAGAATACGGTATACTGAAACCTTAACTCAGGTCCTAGCCTAATAAACTTGATTAAGCTCATCAATTTTATTTGCCAATTAATTTAAACAGTTTTCATGCACAGGTAATTACTCTAAAGGCTCTGTATTTATTTTGCAAGTATAACATAAAACAATACTTTCATTCGGGGGGGTAAGATTTAGTTCCCCAAAGTTTATTGACTTTTCTAAATTAATATTATTTATGTAGCAAATAAGCATTTGGTCACTGATCAATAAAATTAAAGTCCCATGGATCTTGGTTTCAGCATCATAATGGTTTTTTTAATGGATATCGATTAATGGAGTATCGATTAATGTACAGTATTGTAATAATCAAAAACTTAGACATACATTTTGAGAAATATCTACGCTTCAGATTTCTTTAATGTAAGTCATACTTTGTATGAAATTCGTAAACGAGTCTGTTTCTATGTTCTTTCACGTGTTTGTGAGCATGATAATTCAACAATAATATGAGAGGGATGGACAAAACTTCACATATGACTTTATTATCAGAACAAATTTGTTTCAAATCTTACGCAAAATCAATTAAATGATTAATTACTTGTCTGTTTATTCGCGTGTAAGGGAGTGCAATGATCGGGAACTCAACGCCAAATAAATGAAATTTGATAAGAGATTTCGATGTTAAAAGAGTACATCTTTATCTGTCCGAATTTGACAGACAAAGATGCTTGATTGTTTTCATTATTCGACCTATAAAAGCGAATGGTAGGCTATAAAGGGAGAGTTATATGGTGTTCCAGTGCTCTGATTAGTGATTAATTCTAATTAAGAATGTTATATAAATATATTTAATTCAGTTTTAAATAAAAATTATTTATATTTTGCATTTGAAGCTTACCATTTTGGAACTCCTACAACAATAAATATATAAAAACACATATTATGTCATTTATTGGTTTCCGGTTACTTGTAGATTTTTATGTGGTATCATCTTGACTTGTCTTTGTATTTTTCGAAGTTTGTTAATATATTATCCTTTCCAATTATTCAATAAATTCATTTGAGCATAAACCAACAATACCAAATGCTGTATTATTGGGTATTATGAAACATTTTACATGGCTCTATACTGTTTCAAGGAAATCAAGAAGTTTCTGTGATCACAATGGGAAACATATAAGTTATCTAGTAACAAATATAAAATTATTTCTATTAGCAAACGGCATTGGTAAGAGTTTGAAACGTTTATAATCTTTTGATGTAGTTACTAGCATTGTAGGCATTTGGTTTCTAACGGTATTAAAACCGGAGAATTTCTCTTTTTCTTAAGATCTATCATGCTTCATACACATTTGCTTATTATCTATAAGGGTTAGAAATTTAATAAAAGCAACCATACAATTATAACCAAATGATATTAGTCTTTGCTTGAAAAATATTTACAGTCTTTCAATCAAGTCACCAGTATTGCGTGCATCTAGTTTCCAGCAATATGGGCTTCAGAATATTTGCAAGCAGTAATAATAATACGAAGTAGCAATATCTGTCGGTGGTTCTGATAGAGCAGATTCTTCCTTTAAGAGTCATTTCAGTTGCATCTCTTTTATTGATTTACTAATTTGCTAAGGTTGACAAGTGTGCTATCATTCTACATCCTACCCTTTGATTATCATTTCATCTCAAAGATGACTTTTAGATAAATCTTAGAAGAAGGAATTCTTTCAACAGGAGAGGGAGTTAACAGGTCGTGAACAGCTGTCTGGAAAAACCGCTTCTTGTGAACGGGACAGGAGAACGTTACAGCACCATTACTCAGAATGTTAAGATAATAAATTATTCTCACTCTTTAGAAATAAGCAAGCAAAGTATTGAAATATATTATAAGGAAGCTATTATAACTGTGTAAGTGAAGAACGCCCCAAGTACACTCAGGATCGTTAATCTCCTTATGCTTACAATCTTCCATATAGTTAACTGTACATCTGTCAAAGAGACTTTAAAATAAAATTGACCCCATCGGTCAACAGACTCACCAAAATTCATATACTGTATGCATTCTTTCACTTCATTGGCCGATTCGGCCACAGAAGAAGCGACTATAACCATTATGACAAATGTTAATGAAATCCAAACACTAAACATGTAGTAATACTCGATACCATTTCGGCTAACATCCTTCATTAAAAATAGTTGTAAGAAAATGGTTATTAACTGAAGCGAACAGCAGATGAATATTTGTGACGAATAAGCATTGTCTACAATCAATACTGCCTTTGTTAAACAATTGTGGATATGCAAATATTTCGAATATGAGAATCTTTGCTTCAATATGTTCTTGAATTTCAAAAATGCTGAACGTAACACCAAACAGAGGGTGCAATAATAAACTAGAAAAGTCTCCATCCATATAAAGTTCATTTGTCTACAAAGAGCAGAGTAATGAGCTATAATTTCCACAATTGTGGAATTGACGTCAATGTTAAATATATATTCAGGTGGGAGTCGATTATTCCTCAAGGACGAAATATCTACTCTTGCGTAAATGTTGCATACTGTGAATTGAACTAAAATGACAGTCAACATTGCAGCTAATATGTAGTTGCCCACTATCTTTTTTTCTGCAGAGTCAGCAAATAGTTTGATTGGTTTAAGCGTTTTTGATAAATGCAAAACAATTTTTCTTATAATCAAACGTTTCCTGTAAAGCATCAAGGCTTGTATAGTACCAAGTATTTGAATTAAAGCATGAGAGGATACAATTTTCCACCATTCATCTTCAAAGACAAGAGTTATTAAAATGCTGTCATGAACGACATTGACAATAACGAAAGAGAAAAAGTACAAAGGCCGAATCATTTGAAGTATACAGGTTGTGAAGTTTCGACGTCTTTCTCTTGTTGATGAGATGTTGATTCCAATAAGGTTAAATAACACGAAAAGTGGTTTAAAGAATTCACATATTTCTTCTTTTGCCATACCTGTCGAATCTACATTACTAATTTGTTCTTTTTGGTGGTTGAGAAGCATTCTGTGATGGTCAGCAATAAATAGCGCTGTTTAAACAATGGAAATTGTCGTTGATAAAATCAAAGTGAAAAATTTCATTTTTTCAAAACTTCTAAAAGATAATTTGTTTCATAATATTTTCATTAAAATAAAAAGCGCCAAGAAAATACCTTTGATTTCCAATATTTGAAATAATAACGTTAAAATTTCTGTGCAACAGAAAATTTATTGCAAAGCCTGATAACTATTCAAAAGTGCTAACAAATAAGATTTAACTTCTCTTATATAAAAATCGTAGCAAAATACTTAACGTATATTTTAGTTACCACTGCATATGAAAGAGAGATAAGTGTATGAGGAAAAAATATTGTATGTCTGAGTGATTCATTGTTATTGTTTCTATTTTAATGAATATATCATAAAGATGGGATATTGAAAAACTTCTATTAGCAGCCAGTCTAGAATAATTTAAAAAAATAAAAGTAATTATTCTCAAAAAACAATTCCTTGATCATAGTTTTGATAGTCAAATGATATGTTTAGGAACTAATTTTATGGTAATAATAAAAAATGTCAAGATAACAATCTTATTTTTCAATCTATTCTACAAAAAAATCTCAGCTATATTTTAAACACATTAATTAAATTTAATGCATTTATTTTATTATAAAAGAGCAACTTTTTAGTTAAGTCCAAAATTGGGCTATACAATTTTGCATATGATTTCGCATTTACAAGCAATAGTTACCAAGTTAAAAACATTTTGAAGTTGCACACGAAATTTACATATATATTGAATTTTTTATTAAATGAGAACATGTTATTTTGGAAAAGTTGTTTATATTACCGAAGAAAAATTGGTTATGAATATAAATGACAGAGATAATGAAAGTTTACCGAGAATTGTCTTTAATGGAAACAATATAAATCCCAAATATCAGAAAGAATACATTTAAAATGTTTTTAAGATTTTTATATGCTATAATTCAATTTTAATCTAAACTTATTATTGAAAATACATCTACAGAAATATTATATGGGGAATCCCAATCTAATTTTTTCAAACACCTTGAGGTGTTTCAATAAAATAAATAAAAAATTGAGCATTTCGTGTAATCGACTAAGGTTTAAAAACCTAATAACCCGCAATTTAAATTTATATTACAAAATAGAAATGCTCTCAAATTATAACTTGAAATTTGTGATTGCAGATTTCAATGTTTTTTAGATTTTTCCAGTTTTATATCTTTTTTTTTTATTGTTTAGTGAATTGCAAAAAAATAATACAGTTTAAAATTATTTTTGAAAATATTTATATGTTTTTTATATATAAAATGAAATAATGGGCAAAAACAAATTATATCGGCGAAACTTTTATATGTATTCCTAGCCGCTTTTGCCGATCAGCTGGGTTTTGAAATTGATTTCATTAAATGTTCTTGTGTTTAGTTTGATACTCATTACTCTCTCAAAAAATGTTTTAAGCTTTAAATTGTGATAAACATGAAAACCATGTTATTTTAACAAGTTATGTAATAATTCTTTTTATTGCATTAAATGCCAGCGTCTTGGCATAGGGGTAGAGTATCTTGCCCGTGATCTGGGTCTCTCGGGTTCGAGTTCTAGTTCGGGCATGGTTGCTCTACCCTTGTATTTTATCAATGAAATGTGTGAATATGTCTCCCTTCCCTGTAAAAACAGGATTATGCAAGAGAATGTGTGTGTGTGTTTCATCGTCATCTGAGCTAGAAGACAATGATTGACACACATCGGGCATTTGCCTTCGGATGCTCAAGGGTCTTTACCCTCCTAAGCTACAGTACCCGGACAAAATGTTGTCACGAAGATTTGAATAAACACACAGTCAGCTTTAAACTAACAAACAAGTTTATTGAAGGAAAGTAGTGACTTGCAACTTTACAAGGTCGAGAAGTTGTCCACGACTAGTGGGTATCAGCTTTTATACGTGAACAGAATATTCGAGAAACAACTCATTTACATAACAAAGAAAGATTCTAGAATGTTAGAGAACACAAGGAGACAATAACTACGGAAACAAACTAAAAATCCAGACTTTGTATGTAACAGTTAAACTAAAAATCCATACTTTGTATATAACAGATGAACTAAAAATCCATACTTTGTATATAACAGATAAACTAAAAGTCTATACTTTGTGTATAACAGATAAACTAAAAACTTATACTTTGTATATAACAGTTAAACTAAAAATCCATACTTTGTATATAACAAATAAACTAAAAGTCTATACTTAGTGTATAACAGATAAACTAAAAATCCATACTTTGTATATAACAGTTAAACTAAAAATCCATACTTTGTATATAACAGATGAACTAAAAATCCATACTTTGCATATAACAGATAAACTAAAAGTCTATACTTTGTGTATAACAGATAAACTAAAAACCCATACTTTGTATATAAAAGTTAAACTAAAAATCCATACTTTGTTTATAACAGATAAACTAAAAACCAATACTTTGTATGTAACAGTTAAACTAAAAATCCATACTTTGTATATAACAGATAAACTAAAAGTCTATACTTTGTGAATAACAGATAAACTAAAAATTCATACTTTGTATATAACAGTTAAACTAAAAATCCATACTTTGTATATAACAGATAAACTAAAAATCCATACTTTGATTATAATAGTCGTGGCAAGCATCGAACCTGCAAACTCTGGTTTAGATCACGTGCTTTAACCATTCGACTACTGAGCTTGTGGTAAGCGTTCTTTATACAGCAATATCATGATCATAGTATTAAGTGAAATTTCCCTAAAGGTGGCATATCCCATGAATCCTAATTACCTTAGTGAAGCGCCTTTTATTTTCATGTAACTTCATATTTTTTAGTTACTCATCTAAATTGATCAGAAAATAATCAAAATCTTTTTTTCCAATAATGGAAGAAATTTGCACAATTAATGTTTTGATGAAGAAATTAAAAACATTCGGGGCTTCATTGAAAACAATGCAATGTTTTATTGAAAATCGCGCACAAAATATTTTAACCAAGCAAAATTTAATTTTTAATTAATTTAAATTTCAAATTAATCTCTCCAAGGTGCATATTTTATTTTCTTATTATTATGCAGTTTATGTTCTAAATGACAATAACATACTTTGATATTTCCAGAATTTAATTTTCAGTTAATTGATAGATTTCAGTTAAAACTTTGTTTTCATTTGTTTGGGTCTAACTTAATGAAAAAACTGAGAAAAAGATATTACAAAGTTCCGTGATTTTCGTAATAATAAATTATGAGCTACATTAAAAATTAAAAGGTAAAGGTTAGTATTAAAAATTTAACCAATTGCAATTTATTCATACATTGAAAAATTGGCAATAATTTTTTCATTAAAAATTGATCATAAAAAATGCTTGACTTTGAAATCCACATCATAAGAAAGAAATTCTTAGATGTTTGTTAGAAATTAGGAATATATTCTAAGCAAAATTCTTCATTATTTTTTAATTTACTTTGCTCATTTTATTAACTTTCCACATTTTTTTGATTCAGTTTTAGATTTTATATTTTTGATGAAATTTTTCATAGGATATTGTCTACAATTTCTTTTTTCTTCAACAGTCTTATGAAATATCTTTTACTCTTAAATATCTTCATTAATCGACTACTTTAAGTAATACAGATCTCATATTTGTTGTATTGCATGATATTGCTTCCTTTGTTGCTTAAAATATCCGTCGAGTGCTTGATGAAAGCGGAATTCTTCAATTTCTTCCATTCAATCTCGCTTTGCTGATGCTTCAGATTAATCATACTAACTTCTCTGAATTCCCGAGATCATTAATCATTAATTTCTGTCGAGGTCTCTGGCAATATACAATCTTAGGCCCATATTTTAATAAACCGCTTAATTTGGTTCTGCATTTCAAAGCATTTTCAACATGTTAAAGATTAATTAGTTTTATTTTAATAAAGCTATGATTAATTTTAGGTTAATATTTTTTTTTTTTACTATGATCAAATTTTAGGTTAATAATTTTTTTATTATTATAAAATTTTAGGTTAATTTTTTTATTGTTAATTAATTTAATCTTATAATTAAATTTAAGTCAATATTTTTTTTATCTTACCATATCTTATGATTAATTTTAGGTTATTTTTTATTTTACGAATCTTATCATTTTTAGATTATATTTTTTTATTCTACTAACTTTATGATTAATTTTAGGTAAATATTTTTTTGCTTTACAAACCTTATTATTAATAATAGGTTAATCATTTTTGTGTTTTGCAAAACCTTATATTTATATTTGTTTTTATTTTTCTGTTATTATTTACAATTACTTTTCTTTTATTATTCTATTATAACTCAAGACAGATTTTACGACTACATTTGTTCATAATATTAATGAAGCAAACATTGGGTGATTATAAACATTTCAATAAATGTATAAACATTATGACATGTATAGGAAATTGAACAATTATACTTGATAAATGTTTATACTTTTAGAATATCTTATAATTTACAGAAGATGTATTTTTGTAAATCTTTATTTGGAAATGAAGGAAACAAATTTTTTAAAAACTATCTGCTTGCGGCTCATGGTAATAGCCAAGTCTACTTAGTATAAAATGCTATATTTTTAAATCAGGAACAAAACTATGTCAGTAGTGGATTTTGATAAAAATTATTCATTAAAATTAGCTTTCATTAAATATTGAAAAAGTGTCCATATTATGTCTTTATGAGTCTGACTGGATAGGTTGGGTAGGTGTGCAGATGTGAGAATTTAATCCATTAAGCATTCATTAATGTAAATTAGCCTGGAAAAAATTTGTGCTAGCACGCAAATTTTATTAAAGTTTGGTTTACATTACATTAACAGATTTTTTTGATAAGAAAGTCTTATTAGTGAAATATTAATTGATATTCGTTAGCCCGGTACAAATTTTAGATAAAACCTAGATTGGGATAAAAACAACTAATTAAAAATTGACATCCATTAAGGCATTCATAAGAAATTGGATACATATAAATGCAGTCAATATATTAAAAATAATTAAGGTCGAACCTAGAATAATATTGTTAAGGATTTCCTTCTATTTATAGAGTTCGTTAACGTGTAGTGTAGAAGACAAACAACAATGATCCAATCCTTCGATAGAAAAGCACAGCGACGACTTTTAATTACACGACGAAGACAAGACAGCACAAATGAGACAAATATTTACAAAACAAGAAGACAAATATTTGCAGAAGACAGCTCTATACAGCCAAGACGAACACACATGACAGCACACAGTAACACTCTCTACAGCAGAAAATAGCCCACAACAACAATAGTATTCCACACGCAGAAATTCCATAGTGACAACGTCTACAGCACACAAAGTGGTCAGGCAGGATTCAGCAGGAGAAAGAATCCTTGTAGATTCTGTCTACGTTCACGCAGATTTCTCCAAACAGCTGAAACTACTCCTCTGTCTCTTCTGGCTTTAGTTGTTGACTCACTACTTCAATTCGCGACTATTTCTCAATTCAGGACTGCTCCTTTCCCACGATAATACAATGGGCTAAGACACACAGCTATTCAGTACTCCACCGATGCCTCGATATTCTTCTGGCGACTCCTCCGTTCAGGACTCCTCAGTTCAAGATCTCTCAATTCAGGTCTATGCGATCCACCATCACGACCATGAAAGTGCCGGCTTTTCATAGCCTCCAGGATACGGAACTAAAAACTTCTGGACCAATTGGGAACATTCTGGACGTATCTCGGTTCCGAATGGACGGATAGGGAAAATCTCAAAGTTTCGGGTATTATCCATTTTGTTGCCCGTCGTCAAATGGTCGCCAAGTTTGTCGCCAAGCTGTAAGATTACTGACACGACATCCGATACCATCCAATACATATTACTGTAAATCATATTTCCTTACGATGACATTATTAAAGCGGGAAAACAAAATTACATGTTCGTAACAATACGATCTAGCCTTCTGCTCCCATCCCCAATCATTATTCTCAGATGCCAATTTTTACATCATATGAAAGCTCATAACTCCCAGTTTTGCTATTACTCTTTACTTGTTTCTACCAATATGCATTTTCGATAAGAATCTGTTATTTTACTATATAGTTTTCTATGGGAGGAAAATCATGACCGAATCTTCTAGCTCTATTCACTATATAGATTTCATTAATTTTTATAAAATTTGAAATCTTATAATATCTAAATACTTCCTCAATGATGGCGTGACTTCCTCCACCTTTTTTATATTGTGATATATGTGGCTAAGTTCCCAGCCTCAAGAAATTGACCGATTTTGCCATTTAATATTGCCTGCTTTGGGCATAAATCTACCCAATTAGGATGCTTTATTTTATCATGGCAGTATTAGTTAGTAAATATTACTAAATAACTGGGCAAACAACTAGTCGTCGAAGACGGTTATTTATTTATTAACCCGCAATTTGCTTTACGTATTTCACTCACCTCATTTTTATACGAATTTGTTTTAACCTCAGTGTTCTTAAAAATTTAAAAATAGTTTGTTGACAAAATTAGATAAAGGTTGAAAAAATAAGTCATTTCCTTAATTCTTATATAATTTAAAAGCTTATGATTCCTGAATACGACTGAATGATGGCCGACTTTCTTCACCTTCCGTTGTCCAAGGATATCGCAAAATAAAATTCGGCGGAATATTTAGCTTCAGCAAATGGACCGATTTTACCAATTTATTCTGTCTGCTTTGGGCATAAAACTACTAATTAATTTGGTAAGATGATACTGCTAATCAAAGTTGATTGATATTAGTAAATCAATATTTCTAAAGTAGACGAACAGGTATTCGCAGAAGACGGCTAGTTGTTTATCAATTCCTTGTTTACTTTAAGCCTTTCTCTGTGCCTCACGCTTTTATGATTTTGTTTTAATCTTTTTTTATTGATAATTTTTTAAATTTTTGCTCAATAAATTGAATAAATATTTCAACACCAAGAGCAAAATCATTCACATTAAAAAAAATCTCATTATCTAGCTATTTGTAGCGAAATAGATCCTTTCATTTGATCAAAGAATCGTTTTTCTCTGCAGTCCCTAAACATTCGACAAACACATGATAAAACGTCCCCTTCCCCTCTTGCATCACTCATACTTCAGGGAAATCATTCGGCGTCTTCGGGATTCCTCTGCTCATTGGCCGGGGACAAAATTGTGTCAACACGTGGGTAGAGATCAACAAGAAAAAAAGAAAAGAAAAAACGAGTGAGACACGACGCATTCTTCGCTTCATTCTTTCTGTCGCAAATTCCTCATCCGGGATGTAATATGCAGTCGGCTGGAAAAGACAATTCCCGCTGTCATTTCGGGAAATAGATGGACGTAACTAATTTTTTGCTGGTGTCCTGGTCGAGATAAATGAGAATCGGAAATGCAATGGACCCTGACAATAACTTAGATAGGGGTGACCTGCATTTTGATGCAATTTCAATGCTGATTATTTGGATATGTGATTGATCTTTATTTTATATATTACTAGCCGCCTTTGGCGACCAGCTGGTTCGCCATGAGTAATGCGTTCTAAAATTTCCAATTAATTCATATATTTTTTAGCCAAAATTTAAGAAATAGTTTAAGTTAAAAGATTCAGTTATTAGTAGTTAAGGAGTCGGTAACTTTATTCGGAAAAACTTTTTGAGTTTAATGCTCTAATAATTTATCAATTATGCTTCCAAAATATTAAAAATGTTTTTTTCGATGATATTACCAAAATGTTAAATATGTTTTTTAAAGAAAACGAAAAAGGGAAAAAATTATTGAATTAATGATACAGTTATTGCAAACGATTATAGAAATATGCCATTAAGTCGAGATCCCAATGCATATCCTGTCTAAATTCAATCAGGTTTACTGTAAATAAAGATAATTTATGGAATTAATGTATAAATATTGCAAACGATTTCTTAGAATCCTTTGCCTTGCATTTATTTTTATAGAAGATATCACATTTTATATTTATGTTATTTTATCCAGTCACGTGCTGAAAGTTGTATTTCTTAAGATTTGATTTATGATGATAGGTGTTGTTTTTTCATTTGAACTTCCGGCATTGTTTTATTTTATCCAGCCACGTGCTAAATAAAACATGGTTAAAATATTTCTTTAAAAATTCGTTAAAAATAGAAGCTTGAGTTACACATTAAAACATTGATACCATTAGAAAGCTAATTTTTTTTATCTTTAAATTGATGTTAAAATCACGTTTGTATGATAATAATTTCGGAAGTTATAGCGAAAAAACGTCGAAATTTTGCTTAAATTTTAATTAATTCAAATTCTAATTAAAAATTCAAAAACAGGGCTCCGAGGTGCACATTCCAGACCTCCAAGGTATACATGTACCAAATTTGGTAGCTGTAGGTCCAACGGTCTGGCCTGTCGAGCGCCAACACACACACACGCACATGCACACATACACACATTGAGCTTTATTATAAATATAGATATGGACTAGAAGCACCAGCACAGCTTTGCTCGTGACATAACATCCAAGAGGAAAAATTAGCATTAACTCAAGTCTGTAATCTACTAACAATATGACATGGGCATGTCACACAACATGAAACAACAAACATAAAAATATGTTTATAAAACA
>JAPMOQ010065301.1:1304605-1328522 GCA_026543055.1 Argiope trifasciata | reverse complement strand
GTATATATCAAAACCAGAATAAATAAATAAATATATATATTTAAAAAATTCGCTGAAATATTTATTTTGAATTAAATCATTGTAAAATGTTAAAAAAAACCCTTTTAAACCCTTTTTTAAGTTGATTATATCATTTTTTTTTATCATTTTTGTACAACACTGTTGATATTCAATAAACATTCTGTATGTTTTCCAATCATGGGAATTTTATTAAACAAATTAAGTTTTAATATCGTTTGCTGATAGTAGATGGCAGCACATGCTCTGCAGATTTCAGGTACACCAGACATTGTTTTTGTAAATATCTCCTCCACATATCTTTTTAAACTCTCAATAATAGCCACTCTTTACGATTTTGGCCTCCGATATCACACTGCATGCTATAAACGCAATGAACAAAATCAGAAACATCTGAAAAAGAATGCGATAGACTCATAACAATGATGAAGCATGAATGGGAGGGAGAAGCACGGATTTCTCTGCAAGCGCTTCTGAAAGATCTTAAATTTGTTACTGTATTTTTAAAGCAGAATTTACAAATTACATTAAGGAACGATAATGAAGAGGAGCATCTTATATTCTGTTCTGTAGCGACGGATGGGGAAAATCGTTCATATTTGATCTGGGAGTCAAGGCGATATTCTTTGTATATGTTTAACTTTGTATATAATGTGTTTTAATATGCTTATCTTTTTGCACATGTTAACGATATTCTATGTATATGCTATTTTTGTTTTGCCTAAGCAAAACTGAAATAAGAAATAAAATTCTTACAAGTAATCAGTGGAGGATTTTGATAATATGAGGCAACAGGCGTTGAAATATTTGGAAGTCCCTCCTCGTAAGTAATGAAAAAGAAAGTAATATAAATAAACTTATTGAGTTTTCAACTTTATATTCATGCTTGTTTTGCGATTTATTTATACTTTTGAAAGGCAATTCCTATTGCATTTTAGCTTTTATTTCTAATTTGTACTGAGAATATACCTTTTATCGACATAATTTTTATGCTATGTCATTTTCTTAATGTTTCTACACCAAAGAATTTTGTGTTTTTTTTACAAATATATATATACTTAAAAAGCAACAATCATGGAGTTCCTTAATGGTTTTTGTTCTTCTTAACTTCAAGAAAATAGTTCAATTTCTATATCAAGACTATTTATCCAAACCCTGATGTGCACGTTGTAGCGTAAGAATGTGTAGGCTGAAAATCGGGAAGAAAGGCCGTGATAAAGTAATCTGAACTTATGAAGTTTTAGAAAAGAGTTTGCAATCGCAGCGGCGTGATCAGTCATTTACTTTCTCACATACTTTTTCTTTAAATAAAAAGTAAAACTCTGGAATTCGGACCGATGTGTAGACTGTGAACAATAAAATTTGCCATTGGCTCAGCACTATGAAATTCTTCGAAATAGATTTTGAGGCCCCTATAGATTTCAAGACACGAGGTGATCGTCTCCATCACCTTTGTGGAAAACCGCCACTGCAAGTGATACTCCTCCCTGAACATCTCTGAAAAAGTATTCCACAATCAGCCTTATTTCCATCCATTGATTCGTAGTAAAAAGGAAAAAGAAAAAAAGGATAGTAGTATGGATAAAAATCAAGATAAAAGGCTTTAGAAAGCAAAACCAACGACCTAACAATTTATTAATCGTATTTATCAATGTGTATATGCCCTTGTTAATACCATTCCTCATCCATGTGTATAGACTCTTGGTGATACCATTCTTCATCAATGTGTATAGGCCCTTGCTAATACCATTCCTCATCAATGTGTATAGACCTTTGCTGATACCATTCCTCATCAATGTGTATAGACCTTTGATGATACCATTCCTCATCAATGCGTATAGACCCTTGCTGATACCATTCCTCATCACTGTATCTGTGAGAAAATATGTTTTTAGAATTTATGATTATGACAACTCAAGATATTTCAGAATTTACTTTAAAAGAAAAAGTGAATAAATTATCGCAGATAATAGATTAAAATTATTCTTATCCTACTATAAAATTATGAAATGGCTTTGTATGGACAGATTGTTTATAGGCAGGTTGAAAGTTTTATGCACCTGGATTACATCAAATCTGTTTAAATCAAATTTAATTACAGAAAGTTTAATCTTAATTATTCAAGATCTATTTATATGAATATTGATTTATTTGCATTGATTATGTATTTAATTTCTGTTGGTACAATGGCACAAGTACCATTTTTTGGCTATGCAACATACAATAAATATCAAAATTTTCTCCGTCTGTTTTAATGATAAAGATGAATAAATGTTTGTGTTTTGACATCCTGCAGGTCAGATAGTTTGATGTAGAAGTACTAAATTTTATTTACTTTGAAAGGTGGGAATGTGCTACAGAGGATTTTTTTGAAATTTTTATTAGAATTTTTATTAATTCAAAATTTATTGTAATTTCGATGTTTCTGTCAATAATTAAAAAAATATTAAAACACAAAAGTGAATGTTACCTCATCTTAAAGTCAAAGGATATTTCTTTTAAATCATTTAAATTTAATTGTGGAATATATTTGTTTCTATTTTTAATTAACTATTTAAAATATTTTAAAGTTTATTTCACAAAAATATATTTGGCAGGTAGGTAAATCTTTCTCATATTTCCTGGTTTAATTTCAGATTCAAGTAATGTTAAACATTTTTTAAATGTTGCCTCTCAAATGCTATACTTTAAACTATGTTTCACTTTTTTATTAAAAAAGGAAGAAAAATAGATTAACAATTACCAATCAATCCAAATAGTGTGCCTGAAAGGCAAATACCATGAGCTGAAAATGGAAATTTTATCCGAATACGAAAGACAGAAGTGGTACAATCGCAGTGAAACTAGATATGCTATTGCTTTCCTAATATAAAATATCGCTATAGGGAAGTGCATGGCTAGTAGACAAGTAAAAATAGGGTAGAATACAATAAAAGTTAAAAATAAACATTATTCTTTAAAAAGATTTCCTTTTCACATAGATATAGCTATTTCATTGTTCACTTATAAAGATGATTTTAATGTAACAACAATGTGTTTTTATTATGTTTTCCTTGAAATAGTTTAGTTGGTGCCTTAAAGGTACTAGATATAGTTCACCAAATAAGTTGTTTGTTTGTTGTTGTTTCTAATGGCACTTGTGATTGACAAGTCTGCTGACTAAAGAGCTATTGTGATTTAATCCTATTTTTTGCGACATTTTTTTCCAACAGTGACATCTAGGGCCAAGAGTATGAATTAGCTATTTACAAGTCATAACCTTTTTTATGGGGCGAACATTTATACATTTCATTTACAGATCGTAATTTAGATCTAGATCAGAGAATGATTACCTCTGAATCAGTACCCTTCAGTGGTATTACTCTCGACATGGAGGAATGTGGGACCACGACAGATTTATACGTGCGCCAGCCATCATCACATATAAGAGTTTTTGGCCTGTGGGATTCGAATTCGCAACCCAAGAGATGCGAATCCAACGCCCTACTAATCAGTTACCTGAGATAAGCTTATCTTTCCAAAGTAATTTCACTAAGGTATAATAATTTACCCTAGCCTCCTGAGATAAGCTTATGTTCCCGAAGTAGTTTCACTAAGGTATAATAATTTACGCTAGCCTCCTGAGATAAGCTTATGTTCCCGAAGTAATTTCACCATGGAATAATAATTTACCCCAGCCTCCTGAGATAAGCTTACTTTCCCAAAGTAATTTCACCAAGGTATAATAATTTACCCCAGCCTCCTGAGACAAGGTTACCTTCTCAAAGTAATTTCACCAAGGTATAATAATTTACCCCAACCTCCTGAGATAAGCTTACCTTCTCAAAGTAATTTCACTAAGGTATAATTACGTCTAAAAAATTTTATTATACAAATTCCCAATTATACTCACTGATGGTGGAAAAAAAAAGAAAAATGGAAAAAAAAATGTTCAAAACTGGGAAATAAAAGTAGGAATGCAGTTTATGGTTTTAACGCATCTTTTTCAACCGAAGAAGAATATTTTTAGTAGCAGGTAGTCAGCCACTGCATCGACGTCACGATTCAATCCCTCTTTATTCTCTTTCTTCCCTTTACTCGATGCTATATACTGTCAATTTGAGTAAATTGCAGATGATAAAGGATCCCATCTAATGACTGATGACGAGATAGGAGAGAGTGTCACTGGTGCCAACAAAGAGATGACAAGGAAAATGATGGAGGTGGAAATGCAGGAAGATGGAACTTTTCTTTGGCACAATACAGAGTTTATATGCTTTGAAGAATCTTTATGGGATTTGGAGTGGGGACTTAAATATTTACAATCTTTTTATAAAACTGTTGATATATATATATATATGTACGAAAAACTTCAAATTATACTTATAATAAAGCTCAATATGTGCGTGTGTGTTGGCGCTCTACAGGCCAGATCGTTGGACCTTGGAGATCGTATGGAGTATGTATACCTTGGAGATCGCAAATGTACACCTCGGAGCCCTTTTTTTTGAATTTTTAGTTAGAATTTCAATTAATGAAAAATTAAGCTAAATTTTGGCGTTTTTCCATTATAACTTCCGAAAATATTATCGCACAAAGATTATTTTTACATCAAATGAAAGATTAAAAAATTAGCTTTTTAATGGTATTAGTGTTTTAACATATAACTTAAGCTTTTATTTGTAACGAAATTTTAAAGAAATATTTTAACCATATTTTTCAACAATATATTTCGGACAAAATAACAAAACTTAATCTGCAGGAGCAAGGGGAAAAATATTAGGTTTTATCAGTGTGTTGCCATCATATTGACGTAAGTTCAAATTTAAAAAAAGTCAATTATTATTGCAAATTAAGTATAAAAAATGTAACTTTCAGCACGTGACTGGATAAAATAAAATAAAAAATTCAACATCTGATTTCAAATCAGATATATATATATATATATATATATGTTACCGTGAAAGTCCGAAATCTGGAGAATGTCGACATTCGCTGGTGAATGTCAACATTCACGTAGTCGCTTGGTGTATGTCCGAAATATTTGCTAGATATCCTCATTTCTCACTTACACCGGCAAATGTCGACATCCACAATGCACTAATGGTGAATCTTGAATATGCGTTTCATCTCTCCGTATCCGGAGAGGAGAAATGCAGATTTGCAATTTCGCCTCTCTGTTGACCTTGTGTTCCAGCAAAACACAACGTGCTCTAGGCCGCACCTCTTTGTTGACGTTGCCTTCTGTTATCTCCTTTACGAGCTCTTTAATCATCTTTTCAAATTCCACCAAAGCTTGTCTGTGATTGTCGACATATACCGGCGATGGTCCGAAAGTGCAAGAAATGTAATCAATTGTACGGTCTTTCACCAACGTTTTTGATATGTGTTGACATTCACCAGCGAATGTCGACATTCTCCAATTTCGGTCTCTCACAGTAACATATATATATATAGTACAGTGAACAAATAATCGTAAGGCTTCTATAATAATTCGAGTAACGTCACTATCGAAGTTTAAATATATTTTACTGATAAGTTATAAAGAGAGCAAGATACGTAAGTATTTAATTGAAAATTTTAGAATGCATTACTTAAGGCGAACCAGCTGGTCGCCAAAGGCGGCTAGTGACAAATAAAAAAAATCCGCAACATAAAAACGAAACATTTAAAAGTATAAGTATGTACGAAAATATATAACATAAACACAATCTAATAACAAAAACACACGACTAACGTAAAAACAATTTATTTACATTGTTTACTCAAAATAAAACAAAACAGCAAATCAAAGTCCAGTCAAATCCATTTTATTTATTGATAGAGATTGAGACAGATACAGCAATATCATACACATAATTTTTAAACTTTTAATTTAAATGAAGTTAGTTTTTAATTAATAAAAAATTAACCACTCAAGTAACCGGGATAAAAAGTAGTCTATGTTCAATTCCTGACTATAATCTCTCTTTGTGCTAAATTTCATCCAATTCTGTCTAGCCGTTTTTACGTGATTGAGTAACAAACATCCATCCATCCAAACTTTCACACACACACACACACACACACACACACACACACACACACACACACACACACACACACACACACTTTCAATTTGTATACATGGACAAAGCATAGGATGTATGTTTGTCCTAGATTACAAGAGCAAAGTGAGAGAAAATTTTCTGTTTAGGAACAGATCAATAGATACTTTAAGGGATTTTTTTTGACACGTGTCGATTTAGTAAAGAGGATTTGAAATATCTTTAAAAGAAATGCATAGGTATTAGGGATTTTTTTCGTTTCACTCGGGCCTTGGGATTTACTGACTGAGCAATTTTTGAGAAAACGCATAAGATATAATTTTTTTTAAAATGAAATTTTGATCAGGAAATCCGTGAAACTCTTGGAATGGAATAAAATAGCACAATTTAAGATAAAAAAAATTAGGAAATAGATTAGGATTTAAATTTAATTAAGAAATATCATTACATATATACATGTATACAATTTTATACATAATTTAATTTATATTTTTTTGCATAAATTTTACAATACTTACAGTTTCCATAATGGTTAAATTTTTAAACTTCTGAAATCTTTTTAATTTGTCCAATTACCCAAATTTCATAATACAATCTGCCTAACCCTCGTTTGATTCCGATAATTGATGCTGAAATTTATTTCCAAAAAGTTATTTAAAAAGTTAGTCATTCATTGTTTACTGTATGAAGAAACGTGTATTTCGTGACAGTTTCGTATTACTATTTTCCTATTAACACAGAATAACTAACAATATTATGATGTTTTTAAGATAACGTGCAGCAATCGTAGCCTTAAGCAAAATCTTCAGATATTGTAAAATATCGTGCAATTTTTTTTTGACTTCAACGGGATACATATGTCCCATGAAACAGAATACACATTCCAATAGGATTCTACTAATTTTAAAACACATTGAATATTATCACTCTGGTTCAAAACTTCATAGAAGCTATGGGAAAAAAAGGATCAAAACTTTATGTATCATTCGTCCAATCCCACCTTAAAAACTATGCTTTGGACCTTACCAAACATGATATTAATTTATAGGCTTGTTGTGTAAACGATTAAAAAAATAACAAATTGCTCCATCTTATATAAGAGTACCAGAAGAATCTAATGTTTCAGTCATAGTTGCTGTCAGAAACATATATCTCATACTTCTTGGCTCCTCCTCTTGCCGTGGTTGTGGTGGCTTGGTGGCATGCTTACGATTTGGGAACCAGAAGATTTCAGGTTCGAGACCCGATTCCAACGAAGAATCGTCTTGTAAGGGGGCCTCTTGCACGTTAAATCTGTCTGGACCAAACGTCTTCCCCCACATGTACGGTGTGGAGAGGGAGTTGCCAGCTGAGCTATCGTCCTCGTCATCTGACAGCGGTTCAAAATGACGAGGTCCGTTCCAAAATAGCCCTAATGTTGCTTTAAAACGAGGCTATGATGTAACTAAACAAACTGCCCTCCTCTTGTTATATGATTGTGATTCACCTCAAAAAGTCTAATGAAATTTTAATTTCTCATATGCGAAGTATAGAAAACATCAAAGACACCAAATCGCGATTTCGACAAATCTCCATATTTAAGACATCCCTGAGTTCAAAAAAGACATTTTTGGCTTTATTCCTGTCTGTGAATATAATAAAAAACTATTTCAGATCTATCGACAAAATTTATTAAATAGACTTAAATCAATTTTATAGGTTTTTGTTGAATTTTAATCGAAATCCGTTGAGAAGAATTATGTCTGTCTGCCTGTATATGTACAAGTAAACTTGATAAATTCAAACCACAAAAGGCTGGGTAAATAAAATTTTATACACAGGCCTACTATATAAATAGAAATTCTAATTAAATTTAGAGTTGAATCCATCAAGATGTCGATAATCTGTCAATCTATACTTTTGAATGTATACAGACGTATAAACGCAATGTTTTAAATAAAAAAAGAAATCGGTATGTGATCTTATGATCACAATTGGAGCTCCTCTCAAAATATATTGATTTATAAAAACGTAGACTTTCATATAATATCTATATTTTATAAATACTTGTGCTAAGTAAGGCAATTGCAGTGAAACGAAGAAGCAAAAAATAAACTCATATGCAGCTCAAAACAATTTGTTATTGGATTTAGATGTTGTGTGAAAACTCAACTCTGCTTTGTTGATGAACGTGCGTTCGACAGATTTTAAAAATACGCAATTAGCTTTCCCTATGTTAATCTGCATTTGTTATATTCACAGCGAAGGTTATCTCTTTCTCTGTGGTTATATTTTAGGAGGCCGTGGTGGTAAGGTCTCGGCTTCGGAACCAGAGAACCGGTTTCTGGTTCGAGAACCGACTTCACCGAAGAACCACCGTGTAAGTGGATCTGATGCTCTTTAAATCCCTCGGTGCCAAATGTCCACCAGCTGGTGTGGGGTGGATGTTTGGAGAGGGGGTGCCAGCTCAGGTATCATCCTTGTCATCTGACTGCGGTTTAAAATTACGAGGTGAACCCCAAAATAGCCCTCGTGTTGCTCCAAAACGGGACGTTAATATAATTAAACTAATCGTTATATTTTAATGTAAAAAAGGTAAATTGGTTAATTCCCAGTGAACGGTACGCTCCTTAATTAATTTACTATTAATTGTTAATATTAAATGTTTATGTCATCTTACTTTGGATTGAATTATTTTAATAAGAACACACCTAAATGTATGACAGCACGATTTCAGTTTCGTTGTAGTCATTACATACGGGTGAATATGGACGTGATTTTTTTCTTCATTTTGAAATACTTTATTTTGATCAACAAAGGTATGGACATATCAATTGAAATATTATTGATTGAATTATATCTTTTATTCAATATTATCGATAACACAAATGAGGATTTAAGTTTAACTGCTTAAAATAATTCAATCCAAAGAAAGACGACATAAAAATTTAATATTTACAGTTAATTTACATTTTTTACATGAAAACATAACGATTGCAGGTTAATATAGGGAAAGCTAATTGCGTATTTTAAAAATCTGTTGAGCACATGTTTCCTCAACAAAGCAGAGATGAGTTTTCACACAACTTCTAAATCCAATAATGAATTGTTTTGAGTTGCTCGTGAGTTTATTTTTTGCTTCTGCGTTGCATCACAGGAGTCGTACTCAAGATCTACGAATTGATGTGAAGGGAAAATCTTCAGACCTGTTTTGGAGCGTATACGAGAAAGTTTCAGGGAAACTATTCCCGTTGATTTGTTGGGGGGAAAAATTTTGATGTAAAAAGGTTTTCAAAATGATACAAAAATGATAGTTTAAGGGTTGATCGTAGAAATTAGAAACTTATTTTATATCCAATTAATTATTAATTAATTAATTAATTAATACTTATAATAAAGCTCAATGTGTGTGTGTGTGTGTTGGCCCTCTACAGGCCATAACGTTGGACCTACAGCTACCAAATTTGGTATATGTATACCTTGGAGGTCGGGAATGTGCACCTCGGAGCCCTTTTTTCGAATTTTTAATTAGAATTTGAAATAATTAAAATGTAAGCGAAATTTCGATGTTTTTCCGCTATAACTTCCGAAAATATTATCGCACAAACATGATTTTTACATCAATTTAAAGATTAAAAAATTAGCTTTCTAATGGTATCAGTGTTTTTATGTATAACTTAAGCCTCTATTTTTGACGAATTTTTAAAGAAATATTTTAACTATGTTTTTTTGATCACGTGACCGGATAAAAGAAAACAACGACGGAAGTTCAAATAATAATAAAAAAACTATCATCGTAAATCAAGTCTAACGAAATGATACTTTCAGCACGGGACTGGATAGAATAACATAAATATAAAAAGTGATACTTTCTAAAAAAATAAATGCAAGGCAAAGGATTCTATAATCGTTTGCAATATCTAAATGATTAATTCAATAAATCGTCTTTATTTACGGTAAACCTGATTGAATTTAGACAGGATATGCATTGAACTTCCGACCTAATGGCATATTTATGTAATCGTTTGCAATACCTGTATCATTAATTTAATACTTTTTTTCCCTTTCTCGCTTTCTTAAAAAAAACATATTTAATATTTTGGCAACATCACCGAAAAATACATTTTTAATATTTTGGAAGCATGACCGATAATTAAAACTGACTGATTTATAAAATTAAAGAATATTATGAAGAAAACGGGTTCTTTTAGAACTTTCCGTCCATCATCTTAAAGAAAATATTAATTTCAGGCCAATAAATGCCCGGAATTACTTCAAGGCTAATGAATATGTGATTTAATTGAAAATTTTAGAACGCATTACTCATGGCGAACCAGCTGGTCGCCAAAGGCGGCTAGTATATAATATAATAGTAAATAAATGCAATATAAATGCATATATAAATAAATGCAAAAATAATTAAAATGGAAGGCGACAAGACATTAAAGTATATTTTAGATTCTTATCATATCCTCAGTTATCAATAATTCTATTAGGACACCTTCAATTTTCTGAAATGTTTGCCTAACCAATCGATAAATTATTAGTACTAGTTTTATGATGTGAGTATAATAATTCTATTATGTGTACAGAACAGTCTATATTAAGATCGGTGAATTGATTGATCTGATACTCCTTGTCTACGCCAGTGCATCGATTTTAAATTATACAATTAAGTTATGTAGGGAGAATATAAGGCTGTGTCTGAGACGTTGAGAAATTCATTTTTTAACGCTTTATTGATTTGTTCACTTATGGAACGGAAACTGCTTGCTTGAAT
Organism: Argiope trifasciata; assembly: GCA_026543055.1. NCBI lineage: Eukaryota > Metazoa > Arthropoda > Arachnida > Araneae > Araneidae > Argiope > Argiope trifasciata. Next base: position 1,317,719 of record JAPMOQ010065301.1, on the reverse strand, counting down.
TATGTGTTCTCACTATCTTTATATGTTTCCACTATATTGTTACAAATTTGTAAAATTGTTTTCCAGCCCGAATAGTTTAACAGGAAGAAAGACTGTTTTAGAATGAGGTCTGTTTGGTGCTGATTCGATCCCGCATCAGTGATCTCAGAGCTTGGCGACAAACTTAGCTATAATTTGGTGACAACTTTGGCGATAAAATAGATATTATAATCCTCGAGAATTTTAACAAATGAGCAAATAGAAATCGGGATACTCTGGATTGGCATACAAACTTCTAAGTTCGCCTCTCGGGAACTTTAGAAGGACGGGTCTTAAGCCGAAAATAATCGTGTTGGAGTCAGGAAATGAGTCGGATAACGAAGCAACGGTGGAATAGTCCAGAGTTGTGTGGAGCTCAAGCGATTGCTAAACTGAGCTGTGTGGTTTTTTATATTGTGGAAGCAGCAAAGAAGCTGTGAGAAGTAGTCGGTCGTGTAGTAGTGTGCTGACACCTGGGTAAAGCTAAAGCGGGGAGACAGTGAAGAATAACAGCCGTTTGGACAGTTCGAAGCTACGAAGGTTCCCTCCCTTGTTCAATTCTGTCTGGTCGCTTTGTGTGTTGTGGATGTTATTATTGCTGATTACGACTTGCGGGCTACTGTTTATTGAAATGTGCTGCTGTGTATTACATGTCTTATATCTTATTTATGTCTGTCTAGCTGGATGTATTTGTCGTCTGTGCATTCAAATTTTGGGACTAGAGGAACACAGTTCGAACCCGATTCCATCGAAGATTTGTCTTGTATATAAACCCTGTGATCATAAATATTTCTGAACTCTCTATCTACCCATATTTTTGCAACATAAAAAGAGCGTTGCCAAGAATTTCCTAACTCAGAATCGAATTCATTAACACTTAGCAATACTTTCTAAACAGATAATAACTTCTAAGAAAAATAAAGGATTTATTTATAATTTACAAACAACTAGTGATACACAGCGTAGAAAATTGAGAAGACAAAAGAGGAAGGGACCACGAACGTGAAGGCCATGATGGATATGTTGATACTGTAATGTCTTGATCTATGATAGATCAAAGAATATTCAGAATTTTTAGACACTTCTTTATTTTACAGCCCTATATAGATACAAAGGACAACTAGTTCTTATCTTGATTAAATAGTTGCCATTTACACCACAACAGTTGAAGTTGAAGGTTTTTACTTGAAGATCAGTTCTCCATTAAATAGTAAACACAACACCACTGAGAATTCACGGGTTGGTCAGTCAGCGATCATTTCAGAAGGAGCTTCAAATTTCCCGGACTCGTGGGCGTACTCCAGCTGTATCCCAGAAACTCTTCTCTCCCTTTTTCTAAAACACTCTACGTATTTTATCTCAGGGATAGTCTCCGCCTGCTCTTCCTCAGTGGCTACCGGTCCTCTCTTCTGGCCATTCATGTCCAGAAAAAGAGTCCTGTCAGTGACGTCAGTCCGTCGTCGGAAGGTAATTAAGGAGCGCCGAAAACTCTGGAACATAGGGTCCGCTTACAATATGGAAATTTGGCAACCAAATGTTTGGATGATCCATTGTCTCTGAAAGCACTATCACTGTCTTCTGGACGAGGAATTTTCACGTGTGTCCTTTCAGCTATAGATGCCTCAGATCCCGAAAGGAGACCATCTGCAACATCTGGTTATCTCAAGATGTCTAGCAAATACAAAGACAACACAGCTGGCGGAAATATTTTATCACTAAAGGGGGACGGGGAATGTTACAATATGGTTACACCATGACTTCAGATTCGGGTTCGGAACTGGAAGCTTCCCGAACAAAATACGACTGAAAATGTGCTTTTAATACGTCATTATGGGTCACATTTTCTCGATTGGCAGGATGTGGAAGTTTGGGGAAGATAGTGCAGCTCAAATGTCTTCACAATTTGGTCTTAGTTCAAAATTATGATTTCCTTTCGAAAATATTATTCCCTTGCTTCGAAACGGGACCTTAATGCAGAAGTTTGGAGATGGGGAATGCATCTCAAGTGTCTTCATAATTTGGGTATTGTTCAAAATTATGAGGCCCATTCTAAAATAATGTTTAGTTGGTTTGAAATGAATCTTCAATGTTTCTAAATGAAATCAAACTCTCCAGCTTGCTGTATTTTTAAAATTTATGTCTTGCACATACAGCCGATTAGATAGGTCTACAGACAATCAATGTTTTATGGGTATAGCTCAACTTCATAAGCAGTTCTATATTTCAGATATTAAAATTAATCAGATATTATGATTATCAAGTTTTTGAATCATCGTACTTCCCTGAATATGGAAAGACAGTCAAATAGATTTTTTTCCACCGAATTCGCCTGAAATGTCACACAAATATTCAGGTTTGGTGCATAAACTGCATATTAAATTTCATTAGTACAGCATGCTACATTTTTTACTTACTGTATCCCCTAGCAGACAAATAGATTAATAAGCAGAAATAAGGCCAAAAATAAAATAAAAAATCGTGATATGGATATCCTGGGTTTGAGTCCTGGTTCGGGCATGATTGCTCTCTATCCTGTATTCTGTGTGTGAAAGAAACCCCCTGTAAAAAAGAGTTGTGTAAGCGAATGTATGTGTCACCTTCATATGAGGTAAAAGTCAGAATTATGCCCTTGGGTGCTTAGGGGTCTTTGCCTTCAGAATCTACTGCACACTGGGCTTAAATTGCTGATAATTCATTAGCGGGCTTGAAATGTGCCATAAGTAACAAGATCAACACACACACAAACTTTTTTCACCTTCAGATACAGAGAGATTTAAAATGATGAAATCCATCAATTCTTTATTACAATTCTCTTTTTTTCCATAATGTTTTTTTGCAAGAAAAACATTCACAAAAAAGAAGAAAATAGAAAAAAACCCCAAAATTTTCGTCCTTTTCATCGCAAATTGTTTTTGAATCTTTTTTGAAATATATTTTAGTTTACAAGATCAATTTAAATAATTTGAAAAGGCAAAACAGTATGACTTTTTCCTTCTTTACAATTTTTTTTACTTGAGATATTCTAAGATTTTATTAAAATGAGTTTTTATCATAAAAGTCTAATTTATCTATATAAAAATCTAATTTATTTTTACTTGAAAAAGTAATAATATTCTTTTAAGAAACAGTTCTTTTTGTTCATATAATAAATTTCTATTGCATGACACATTTAAAAAAAATATATGTGTAATATTTTTTTTTATTCGAATTTGTAGTTTGGTATTAAAATTTTTCGTGAGAGAAAAGAATGAAAGAAGAATTTATAAACTTCAAATTTACATAAACGTGACTGTTGAATGCCTTTTTTATGAGAAACCATACTATTTCTTTCTTTAAAATAAACATAAAAAAATCAAAAAAGAATTTTTGCAAAGCAGTTGCCACATAAGAAATATGAAATTTAATTGGTGCTTACTATTGTAACTTTTGAAAACGCAGACGACATTTTTTTTTTCAGCTCGAAAATGTTCTTTCTAAGAATTAAAAAATAAATTCATGTTTAAGAAATGTCACGAGTCTCAATTATAATAAGAGAAAAAGACGATAAAAAATTCCCTGAAGTGTCAGGAGTTGAGTAATGAAAGTGTAAAAAATGCAAGATGAAAAAGAAGAACAATTTCAGTGCACGCAAATGCAGCACAATTCTTCTATGAAAGTTACCACCAAGAAATTTTATGTAGCGGAACGTTTTTAGTTTCAAACAGAAGGAGAAAAGTTCTTTTTATTTTGCTTTTATTCTCCTATGTTATTTTTTTCTTAGAGCTTTATGGTTGAAGTGATATTATACTTTTTATCCGAGTTTTTATTCTTTTTTTTTATCTGTTCAAAAAAATGAAGTGAATTCTTTTTTCCCCGCCATTTTTTCCCTCAACTGACGGATTTGATCAAATATCCTTAGAGGTGGTTTTCTACTTGAAAGACTTTATTTGTTTTCATCTATTGAAAAAGTTTGCAGTTTGGTTATTTGTACTTCTAAAAAAATTAAAAGACATTAAAGAAATTCAACACGAGGCATTGAATTCGAATAGGATACAATAGTTTTAGATAATCAAACAAAGTTTTCCCTATGAAAAAGAGTTTACGATTGTTCGAAGATTTGTTGAGCTGATAAGAATCTTATAGTTTCTGATAATCATTCGGCAATTTATTATTTGAAGCTTTATTTGTTGTACATATGATATATATTTACTTTGTGTACAGAAATAAACTTATTAACACTTTCTGTGAAAATAATTCGTTCAATATATTTAGCAGTTACTAATAAAAATAATATTAAATGTAACATAATTATAAATTTTTATATAATTTTAAAAAGAGATAATACATTTGTAATAACTTTAGATTAATATAAAATAAATAGTTTGTATTCAAAATTGAATACATTGTATCACCTTAGGAGGTTTAAGCATAAGAAATTAATATATATTGAGTCAATTTTCAATGTTTATGCATAAAAATTGATAGAAATTATCAATTTTTAATACTTATGTATAAAAATTGATTAATATTTCACCTTATAAAAATTCAAAAACGAATAAAATTAATAAATTCAGTTAGTTTAAAACGTGTGGGATGAAAATAAAATTACTTTTCCTCTTTGGAGGTAATAGCAGCATAAATTAACAAGGAAAGAACATCAGATATTTTGATACTTTGGGAATTAAAACTGATAAATAATTATAATTAGAGAACAGAACGGAATATACAAAATTGAATGGAATACACAAAATACCAGTAATTTTAAAGCGGTAAAATGATATTAAATATGAAATGAAATTTGGAAAGGAATTATACTTTATTAATCACTTTTAGTGTCCTCTACAAAGTTTCATTTAGCTGATCTTTCCTGGGTACATTAGCAATAATTTAACATTTTTTTGCAGAATTCATTATCTTATTTTTTTACAAAAATCCCTGAAATATGGTTTCATTTGTTTCAGTTATTGATACTTTTAAAAATATCGAACAGAAGTATTTTCCCTTCAACTTCGTAGTATATTCTAATAAGTATGTACATATTACTAACCACATGTCACTGACGAACAATAGTTAGCAAGCAATATCTCTTGATTTTTAGTGATTAATGTGGATACCACACAATAACCAGAATGATGAATGTATATTTTTATTGCCTTTTTTTCCGACCGAATGCAATTAAAACTGGGTAAAATTTAATTCACTCGTGGTCACAAGATCACATTCCAAATGTCATTTATTTAAATTATTGCGGTTTTGAGTTGCTACATTTACAATTTTCTACGCATAGATCGATAAACTCTTAATTGACTCGAATCCAAATTTGGCAATATTTGGATTTGGGATGCTAAATCTGTATATTAAAATTTATCCTCTTAGTTCTCTTAGTTTTGCAGTTACCAGGTTTACTTTTATTTCAGAAAACTGGCAAAAAAAAATCATCTGAATGTATTTCGTTTGAAATTCGACATAATTTTAAAATTTGATGTAAATACCATATAATAAAGATTAATCTTTCTAGCTTTGAATTTGTCTGGATTATTGTGTTGACAACCATAAATATAACTACATAAATGGGTTTCTTTGAATTCAGAAATGTCTGACACATGCTTAATTATCAAAAAATCTTTTAAGGGTGGAAAACGGTAACTCGGCTTATGCAAAGTTTTAAAATTTTTAATTAATTAAAAGTTAAAGGAATTTTGACATTTTTTTCATAACTTTCCAAAATATTGCACAGCAATAAATTTTACATAATCTCAAAATTTTAAAAAATCTTTTTTATGAAAAAAATTAATAGTTATCCAAATTTTCCCCAAATTTCGTCAATTTTATATTAAAAAAAATATTTTTTTTGTCTAATTTCCAGCAATGGATTATATTTTCCTGAAATTCAAGCCCTTTTAATTGTGTCATGAGATATTAAATAGGCCCATTTTCTTCCATTGTTAAATGATGGGTAAATTGGCAGTTCATGTTTTAAAATATCACTGTGATGTTTCTATAAGAAAGAATCCTAAGTGAAATGAACAGAATTTAAATAAGGCATAACTTGGTCTTAATGGCTGACAATGTTAAGGAATCCTAAGAAAGAAATTATATCTTAATCATTTATTTGAAATTAAATATAGCCATTAATTTCAGCCAGCCAGCTGATCAACAGAGGCTTATATACAGGGTGTCCCAAAAAGATTGAAACGCGCTTTAATTCTTTAACCGTTAGAGATAAGTAGGTAATGTAATTTGAAAAAATGTTCAAAATAAGATAGGAAAGAAGATTACATTAAGAAAATAAATATACCTATGAATTTTAAAAAGTTACACTTTTTAAATTTTTATATAACCCCTCTATGCAAATTTGGTCAGTTAGAAAGTTTTTCCCTTCCATCCCAGAAGACCATTAAAAAAATCTGCATAACTGTATCCTTAAAATTGAGTGAGTTATGCGTAATTGAAAATTGAACGCTGTTTTTAGTGACCATATACCAAAATGGAAATGTAAATTTGCAACAATTTATAAACACATAAATTTTTTTATATTATTTACAAAACACATTTTTGCGTATTGACGGTAGATTCACGATGCAGTTACAGAATTGTCTTTTGTTTTAATCTTATCAGAGACAAGTAATTTTATGCCATGTATTCTAAATTTACATTAGAAATTTTATAAGATTTCATTAAAAATCAATAAAAGCCATTTGACAGAATTCTATAGCAAAATTTATGAAAAAGAAAAATACTGTTAAATTAGTTTGGTAGAATTTTAATTCTTTTCAAATTCATCACATTTATGTCAAACCGATATTCTAACAAATTAACTGCCAGACGATTTTTGCCTTTCATTTAACTGGAATTTAGCCGCTTCTAATACGTGTATATTAAAGTTTTTTTTATTTATTTTTAGTTACATAAAGAAATGTAACTGACTGTAACTGACCTTAAACAAAAGATCATTAATGCATGCAATAATATTACAGGAGGAGAACTCCAAAATATTTACAGGAGCATTATTAGAAGAGCCCGATTATGTAATGGTGTTGCTGGAAAACATTTTGAGCATGCTTTATGATTCGTGTGTTTTTAAATGTATTTTCGTTTTATTTATTATTATTTTTTTATGTTACACTTCTTACAATCTTATGTTGTCAAAACTGTTTAACTCCATCAATAAGGACTCTATTTAAATGCCATTTTGGATTTATTTTGCACTTATTATCTTTTTTTGATCGAAGAATTTCTATTATCAATTTGGATATGGTCCCTATTTTCACAGACGAAAAAGTCTTTCAAGTGGTATGGAAAAGTGACATAAGTCAATTTTTTTTCTGTGTTATTATTTAAAAAGTTTTAAAGATACAGTTATGCAGGTTTTTTTAATGGTCTTCTGGGATGGAAAGGAAAAACTTTCTAATTGACCAAATTTGCATAGTGGGGTTGTATAAAAATTTTCAAAGTGTAACTTTTTAAAATTCATAGGTGGATTTTTTTTCTTAATGTAATCTTCTCTCCTATCTTATTTTGAACATTTTTTCAAATTACATCACCTACTTATCTCTAACGGTTAAAGAATTAAAGCGCGTTTCAATCTTTTTGGGACACCCTGTATATCTATACTCATAATAATATGTGTGCTGGCGCCTCACAGGTCAGATTTTTCTACCCTTAGCTACCAAATTTGGTACATGTATACCTTGGACGTGGAGAATGTGTACTTGAGGTTCTTTTTTTGAATTTTTAATTAGAATTTTAATTATCAATTAAAAATTAATTCTGCCACCGAAAACCCTTTTCATTTCCCCAACACCAACTGAGTAAGGCTTCAGTTTTCTCACCCACGGTAATAAGGTTTCGGCGTAACATATTTTCTGTCGTTTATTTTCTTTGATGTATTTAAAATTAAACATTGATAGTTAATCGATCTTTCAGATTCCTCATGAAGTATTTTTGAATTAAAATAGAACAAAATAAAGGAAATTAAAAATTTCTAATTTGCGTAGTGTTACCTCATCTGGCGTAAAAAACTCACGCATTTGATCATCAAAATGATTGTCGATGAAAAATTATACATGCGAATTGTATTCAGATTGTTTACAACTATTTTCAACAAATACGGACTTAGGTTTAAAGGCTTAACACGTTTTCGAGCTATTATTTCAAACGATTCTGTTTAATTTCTTAGTGTTTGATGCATTAAAAACTAAACATTGTTAATTAATCAATCTGCTCATGATAAATCTAAGAGAATTTGATTGAAAACTTCTTGAGATATTGCATAAATTAAGAAAGATATTTTTTAGAGCCCATAAGGTTTAAATGCTCTACTACTCTGATTCCACTAATCATATTACAAAAAAAAATGCTTTGACTCAGTAAAAAATGTTCCTATATGAATTGCAGATTAGTCATTTCCACTTTAATTTAAAGCATGAATTCAAAGGGAGAGAAAATTAGAGAGATTCATATTAAGTTATGGCAGAAGGTCTTTATATTATTATGAGTGAATTATATGATTATCAAAATTTGAAGCTTTGTATTATTTTGATGAAGAAGCTATTAAAATAGGAGTTACATAAAATATTGAAAGAGCATTAAGATTTGCTAACCGGCTGATAGTCAAATACGGCTAGTAATAAGATAAATTCTAAAAAGTATGCTTAACATTTCAATATTTTATTCTTATAAATTCTTTCTGAAGTTCTAACCGATCTAAAAGAGTTTGAAAGCACCAAAATATCCAGACAGAAAATGTTTTCCGCCAAGAACAAAACAAAAATCTTTTTTGGATATTGGATGAAAATTCCCTACAAGATGCCCCAGCTGATAACTTCAACACAGATAAATCTCTTTTCATCTAAGAAATTTATACGAAAGCAGAGTAATATTTGCGTCTTGTCACGTTGCTTATTTATAAAGCTCAAACGAAATCCCCAGAGATGAAACCACATCAAAATAAATAAATGTAAATAAATCATCTTGTAGTTTATTCTTCTTATCCAGAGTGAGTGGAATGGTATATTGCAAAAAAACGCCAATCGCAAAATAAAAGCGCCGTTTCTTAGCCAACCAAAATCTCTTTGTCAGCACTTGGCGACAATAAATATACGAGCAGAATACAGAGAAGCATTTGCACACAAAGCTCAGAACATTTATTTTCAAAACTGTTTTCACTCTTTTTAAAACCCTAAATTGCCCAAGGGAAAAGGGCAGAAAAAAAACGAAAAAAAAAAAGTAAGCATTATAGTGTGATGTGCTTTGGACACTTTCCAAAAATGTTGGAAGATTAGATTTTTTTCTTCCCCTTTTACAAAATAAAAGTTTTAAATTGAAATTTTGCTGCTCCTTGGAGAGATGCAACCGAATAACATTTGCAACTTGCTTCTCTTAAATTATTTTCTTCGTCATTTCTAATCTTTTGCAATATGGCGTTGGTATGTGCTATCAGAAAATTAAAATGAATATTCATAGTTGAAATTTTTTTATGACATCTACAAACTATTTGCGAATTGCTGATTTTGCGCCCCATGAGATCACAGGGGTGGTTATTGATGATAAATCTCATGATTTTGGAAAAAGGTTAGCAAAATGAAATGCGAGTCTAACGACTGCTTTGTTAATGTGTGTAATTCATCCGGTGATAAAAGTGGATGTAGAGTAAAATGGGTGATTGCCATTGGACTCTACATTGTGATTATGCGTACATGGGCTCTACTTAAAGAATACTGCCTTAACGCATTTAATGGCATAATTTATTAATAAACCATTCAGCCATTATAGATTTTTAGCAACTATTGGTTAAAAAGCATATAGATGGAAAGATCACAACAACATAATGCTTCCAATAACACTTTTATTTATCTAAGTTACTTATTAACTAATCAATGATTCATTAGATGTTTTAAATAACTATTTTTGTTAGTATTACAGTCTTAATATGTATGCGCGCTCATGTTTGCCAATCTGTGTGTGTGTTGGCATTCTATAAACTTTACCGGTTCGATTTAAGAATTACCAATGTTGGAAAGAAAAATGCTTATATCGGAATGATTTTAAAAAAATTACAATTTCAAGTTATTAAAAATTAAGCAAGATTTTCGTGTTTTTCTTCGATACTTCTGAACATTTTATTGCTTAAAATTAACTTCTATGCAGTTTTAAAGTACAAAGAAATTTTTACTAAATGGATTTAACTTTAATATGTGGATTTTTTAATGAATGGAGCACACTTTAGTCTGTACATATGCTATTCAGATTTGTTTTACTTTCTAGCTTTTGTATCTAAAGTGTAATTTTTCAAAAAAAAAAAAAAAATAATAATAATTGAACTCCAGATTTTGACGACTTTTCACGTTTCTGATCTCCTAGTCGGAAACACACACATTTTTTTAATGTACAAGGTGGCCAGAAATAAAACACCCCTACTCTGACCTCCATGGATATCGAACTACTCAGTGTAAAGGCTCAAAATTTTGTACACATACTATTCAAAATATGGGGAAACGGATTTCACGAAAAAAAAATTAGTTCCTGAAATCACCGATAGGTGGCGCTGCACAACTGGAACTATGATCAAAAGACACAAATAATAATAAAAATTAAAATGTTTATGCGGAATGGAATGCTTCCATGCTTCCTTTTTAATTTTTCTGCCCCTTATGGAAAATAAAAATAGTAAAGAAGCTAGAACTCCCGTTGTAACTGCAATTTCATACTGTAACCAGAAAAATTTGCATAAAGCATGGTTAGAAGCCATGTTCTGGGTATAAAAGAAGTTAAAAGGTGGGGAATGTCATTCTTATTAGTGATGGCTGTCACGCTGCCAGAACGCGCTTTGCTTGTGAAGTTGTTTTACGAGAATAAAGGAAATGCTCCAGCAGCACTTCGAGAGTTTCGCCGACTTAAGGATTTGCGTAAGGGACCATTGCTTCCACAAGCTCTCAGGAGAATGATCGCTCGATTCGAGGAAACTGGACATCTTGGAGTTCAGCCTGGTCGAGGACGCAAACCGGTTCGTTCAGATGTCGTTGAAGATGTTGCCACCGGTATTGTTGAACAGTCAATGGATAATGTTTTAGGCTGCAGTAGTGCACGTGCAGTGTCACGACACTTGGGTGTTCCCTATAGCACAGTGTGGAACGTACTCAGAAAAATGGTGCATTGTTTCCCGTACAAAATCCGCCCTAATCAACAATTGCTGGCCACAGACAGGGAGATGCGACTGACCTTTGCATTGACATTTCTTGCTAGAGTTGAAGTGGATGCATCGTGGCCGTGGCAGATTCTGTGGAGCGATGAGGCCCATTTCCACCTCAGTGGAACAGTGAACACCCATAACTGTCGCATATGGGACACGACAAACCCCCGTACCTTCCAAGAGATTCCACTCCACTCACCGAAAGTTACAGTCTGGTGTGGATTCACAGCCACATTCATCCTTGGACCGTTCTTTTTCGAAGAGGTTACTTCCAACGGCCTTGAGACATGTACCGTGACGGCCAACAGGTACAAAAGGATGCTCGAAACATTTGTTGTACCCCATTTGCAGCAGCGCCAATGCCTTGACACCATTACTTTTATGCAAGATGGAGCACCTCCACACATTGGACTCCCTGTGCAACAGTTTCTTCGCCAACATTTCACCACTGACAGAATAATCAGTCGCGCGTTTCCGACAACTTGGCCATCTCGTTCACCGGATCTTAATCCGTGTGATTTTTGGCTTTGGGGACACTTAAAAAACCTTGTTTATCGAGAACGTCTGATAACCTTGGCAGATTTGAAAGAGAGTATCAGTCTGCATGTGAGAAGCATCTCAGATGACCAGTTACGATCCGCAGTTGAACAAGCTGTCCACAGACTTCACATTTTACATCTTCAGGAAGGGAACCATATTGAGCAGCATTCCCTGCATCGATAACGTCCTTGTTTCATGTATGCTTGGTACTTTCAAATAAAATGTGTTTAAAACGTGTTTTTGTGTCTTTTCAGCATACGTCCAGTGGTACAGCGCCACCTATCGGTGATTTCTGGAACTAAATTTTTTTTTCGTGAAATCCGTTTCCCCATTTTTTGAATAGTATGTCCACAAATTTTCAAGCCTTTACACTGAGTAGTTCGATATCCAGGGAGGTCAGAGTAGGGGTGTTTTATTTCTGGCCACCCGGTATATATGTCTAAAAACACGATAACTTAAAACCACTTTAAGATTGAGGAAATAAATTTGGTTATGGTCTTTACATCAAGTACTGAGTGAAATATATGCAACGAAAATCTATCTATCAGGTTAATTGAGTGAAGAGAACATGATAATTAGAAAAATGTAATGAATTAGATCATTAAAACTTTATACACTGACTTTATTATTTAAACTATAGTCATAAGTCACCGATGATTGACTCCCCGATGTCCTTTCCCCTAGGGTTGGCCATCTGGGATGTGTGGTGGGTGCTATGCACCCGGGCTCTGAGACTGAATGGGGTTCCATAGTGATTAAAAATTTAAATAGTGTTCTGAGCAATAATCGCTTTTACACGTATTAAAAATATTCGTTTGACTTCACGTGGCTGGTTGAGTGTCGACTGACCCATATTAGGCAATGATTGTGATAATGTCCATAAAAAAAGGGAGGGGTTGATTTTTGAATAAAGAAAGAATGTTAGAAAATGTTAAGTCATGTGTTAATGTTAAGTTCTGGGTGCTGAGACTGGGTTCATTGTAAATCATCAGCTATATACTTTTTTCTGCATCTAATATTATAATTTTTATGTGCACACCTGTGCATGTTTGTTTATATTAAGCTGCTCAAACAAAAAGAAAATGGAGATAAATTAAATGATCAACTCCGATCAATACACGTTGCATTACTGCTTCAGCGGCCTTAACCGGAATGAAAAGAATTAAGGAAGAAGTTTAAATTTAGCAATGGCGCATTTAGATATATACGAAATTGATAGTATATATTATAGTGTTATGCAAGTATGCAAAATATTTTTAATATAAAGTAAGTAAATTAACAAGCACTTACCTCACCTACTCATATGTAGTATAGTATATAATAATTTGATAATTCATAATATAAACTGCTTGATACTGTTAGAAATAATCAGGTCTAAGGCAGGGA
>JAPMOQ010065301.1:1294069-1304595 GCA_026543055.1 Argiope trifasciata | reverse complement strand
TATAAACTGCTTGATACTGTTAGAAATAATCAGGTCTAAGGCAGGGAAATATCCTTCTGGATGTAAAAAAAGAAAATTAACAAGCACTTACCTCACCTACTCATATGTAGTATAGTATATAATAATTTGATAATTCATCCTATAAACTGCTTGATACTGTTAGAAATAATCAGGTCTAAGGCAGGGAAATATCCTTCTGGTTATAAAAAAAAGAAAATTAACAAGCACTTACCTTACCTACTCATATGTAGTATAGTATATAATAATTTGATAATTCATCCTATAAACTGCTTGATACTGTTAGAAATAATCAGGTCTAAGGCAGGAAAATATCCTTCTGGTTGTAAAAAAAGAAAATTAACAAGCACTTACCTCACCTACTCATATGTAGTATAGTATATAATAATTTGATAATTCAACCTATAAACTGCTTGATACTGTTAGAAATAATCAGGTCTAAGGCAGGGAAATATCCTTCCAGTTGTAACAAAAGAAAATTCCCGGAGAAGAAAAAAAGAAGGTAAACTAAACTTCAAGAAGTCACAAGTAGATCTATTTTCTTGGCTGCAAAATAATTCTGGCAACTATGTTGAAACGGTGAAATTTCTTGAAGAATCATTTATAATAATGTGACCGTTTCAGAAAATAATGACTAAAATGACAATAACAAATATGAACAAGGGAGTATAAATGTTCCTGGTTTATGGCCAAGTATTATAAATGATCAATTTAGAATGTTCTGTGTTAAAGTCGGACCTGTGCAATATAAAGGATTTTTTCCTAAAAATGCTGAAGGGGGATCTTTTTCACCTAGATATTACTTTAAAAAATGTCAAATGGTGAAACTCAACTTCGCAGTTGGTTAATTTATACTGATAATTCATTCAGTATAAATTAACCAGCAGTTAGTTAATTTATACTGATAATTCATTCAGTATAAATTAACCAGCAGTTGGTTAATTTATACTGATAACACTGATAACTCATGTTGCTGTATACTGTTTTCCAGAAGAGTTAATGACCAAATTACACGAATTATAGGTAGCTATAATAACTGGTGAAACCTATCAAATGTAATCGAAGATCATGAACGTTCTAGTTGTCATATTAATTCGTTTATTGCTTTGAAAGAATTATTAAAATGACGAAATTTATGTTCTATCGATAAAACAAATCAAGTTATATAAGTAAGGAAGCGGCATGACTCAAATTACTATTTCAAAGAATTGTAGATGTGATTCTCTTTTTAGCATGTAATAATCTTCCACTTCGAGGAGCCAACGAAATAATAGGTAAGCCTAATAGTGAAATTTTTTAAAGTTTAAACGAATTATCAAATAAATACCATCCTGTGTTCAAGGAGCATGCAAACATAATAAATTCTAAAAATATAATTGTGCATCATTTCGCACATAAACCACAAAAACAAATTATTCTTGTGCTAGGAAATGAAGGCCTTAGCAAAATTAAACACGGAATAAAAGCCTCCATGTACTATAATATTCAAATGGATTGTAGTTTTAATATTTTCTATAAGGAAACAAAATTCAATTATTATTAGATATGCAAATTTTTAAGAGAAAAGATTAATTATAAATGACTCATTTATAGGGTTTATTGATCTGGCAGGTGAAGAAATAGCAAAAACTCTGTTGGAAAGATTAAGCGAACTTGATTTAGATGGTATGAATTGTATAGGGCAAGCGTACGACAACGCTAGCAACATGAAGGGGAAATATAAAGGTGTGCAATCTAAAATACTTCATCTGTATCAGCAAGCAATTTATGTTTTTTTCCTATCACATTCCTTTAATTTGTGATGCCGATTCCAGTACTATATATATTTTGAAAAACACTTTTTGGGATATTGCAACGTTTATATTGCTCATTTTCTGCATTGTGAAATTCTACAAAGCATTTAAACAGTTACTCAAACTATTATGTGACATTCTTTGAGAAACCAAAATAGATTAGGTGAAAGCAGTATATACACAGTTTGATAAAATTTTTAATGCCTTAGAATAATTAATTTATTAATAATTAAATGATGCAAGTAACGATAATGCAGAGGTATCTGCATTAAGTTAAAGTTTATTAGGTGCAAGAAATGTCTCATTTTATTTTTTAGTATTGTTAGCAATATTTTCCAAAATTAAAACTATCAATAAACTATTTCAAGTAAAAAATTTTTATATATTTTTATCAATCAATTGTTCTTGCCTTGGCTATCAATTTAGTTAATAAAATTAAAATTGAAACTCAAAACTTAAGAACAAACTTCAACACATTTTTCGACAAAGCAAAAGTGATAGCACCTAATTTGAACATTTTCCTAAAAAACGAATTCGAAAAAGGAAAAGATTATGTTCCGACATTATAAAAAAACCCGGTTGAGGAATCTAGATGTTATTTTTTAAATAGTATAATTGATACAGTTATTGTACAAGCAGTAGATGGGTTTAACAATATACCTAATGGTATTTCTGATTTCAAATTAATCACTGATGTAACAACTTTAGAAAAATATGCATTAGAGAAATGTTTCAAAAACTTTGTAAAGTTTTATAACTAGGATGTAGATAAAAATCTAATCCAAGAAATTTGTTTGATACAGGATTTGATTTTGAATGAAGGAGACGTAAATAACGCACAAGACGTATTGCAATATATACTAAATAATAATTACAATGAGTTATTTTTAAATATATTAACTGTGCTAAGACTTTTCTTTATGTTTCCAGTCACTATAACAAATGCTGAGCATGCTTTTTGCAAATTAATGAAAAATTATCTTCGGTCACACACGTGTTCAGAAAGCTTAAATGCACTT
Organism: Argiope trifasciata; assembly: GCA_026543055.1. Classification (NCBI taxonomy): domain Eukaryota; kingdom Metazoa; phylum Arthropoda; class Arachnida; order Araneae; family Araneidae; genus Argiope; species Argiope trifasciata. Next base: position 1,301,765 of record JAPMOQ010065301.1, on the reverse strand, counting down.
GCTTTATTAAGCATCGAAAAAGAAATTGCAAAAAAATTGTAATTGATGTATTAGCAAAAAATAAATCGCGCATTAAATAAATTGGCATTGATTATATATATTTGATTTATATATTATATATATTGCTTTACAATAAATTAAACCCACAATTGATTTCTAACACCCAGGTTCCCTTGAAGAAAGGGTCGAATCTGATTATGAGGCAGTTAAAATAAACAGAAAGATTCATTCTCGAATGCAAATTAAAAAAAGATTAAATGTACTACATACAAACTTCAACAATCATATAAACCTATAACTCAGGTGGTTTTGTCTATGGCATTTTAAGTTTTTTTAAAAGGTGCATTTGAAGGGGTAAAAATCTTACAATTCTCGATTACGGACACGGTGCTTTACTTCTGGATTTAGTTTTTGTTATATTAACGTCCCGTTGTAAAGCAACACTAGGGTTACTTTGGGACGATCTTCGTCATTTTGAACCGCTGTCGGATGACGTGGACGACATCTGAGCTTGTACCCCCTCCCCTCCTTCCACACACAAACACCAGCTGGAGGATGTTTGACCTGATGGATTTAACATGCAAGAAGTCCCCTTACATGATTGCTCTTCGGTCGAATCGGGTCTCTAACCTGAAACCCTACAGCTCACAAGCCGAGGCCTTACCACCAGGCCACTGCGGTCCATTTTTCTCATTAAAAAAAGAAATTTAACATTCTTATTTGGAATCCATGAATGTAGAAAAAACCTAAATTTCAGATTTTGTTTCGTAAAAATTCAGATGAATTGCAACTGTTTTCAATTTATTTCAAGCTTATTTTTCTATTTCATACATTTTCGCTTTAATTTACAGATTTAATAATTTTCCTTTTAATACTGATAAAATCGGGTTAAACTTATGTTATTTAGTTCCCCGTGATCTGAAGTTTTCATGTCCAAGGATCTTTACCCAAGTTAATTTTTAATTTCGAATAGAACATCGTTATATGAAAATAATTATCGAATTCGAAACTGACAAGGATGTTTATTGCTGTAAAATTCACACATCATCCAGATAAGAAAAAAAATCCAAGAGTCCATGTAGAGAAAGAGGAGATTTTGAACCAAGAATGGTATATAGTTTATTTACTTTAATAAATAGTAACTTATTTTAATATAGTAATAAAAGAAACCATTCAGTTATTTAGATATATATATATGATTTTACTATTGAAGTACAACAAGTGTTGAAACTTCGTCTTAAAGTGGGCAATTGATATCCAATTCATTAGCAGTTTTAAAAAATTGCACTTAGTAGATCAAGGTCCTGATCAAGAAAAAATATGTAAATAGCTAATTTTTAGCTTTCAATACGAATAAAAATGAATAATCTTATAAGTTACTCAGCATTGCGTTCATAAAAATTTGAAAGAACTAGAGAAATAATGACATTGACGAAATTTTAATACATTTTTAAAACATGATCATTTTCTAATTTCTCGTTTCTATACGTTATCATTAATTTAGCTAAGAAATGAATGCAATGATTTAGATTTGAAACGATTAATAAGATTTTATATAAATTACAAAAACTAGCCATCACCTTATTCATTTCTAAAGTCAGTTTTAAACCATTTAATATTTTTTAGACCACTTGGGATGTATGTAAAAGCCTAAGTTCAGCTCATGAATTTGTCGGGAGCAGTAATATTAAATATCTGAAATACAATTATTCGAAAGACGACAAGGAAATGGCAATTAAAAACAAAATACATAATCAGAATACATAATCTTTATTCACAAGTTTAGCATCCATAAATAATTTATAAGGCTGTTAAAAAGTACAACATAAATACATTTGATTTAAGTATTCAATACAAATATAAAATTTTTATTCTACTTATTACATAAAGTTTTACAAGAATTCAAACAAATACAATAGTAAAGCATAACATTAATGTAATTGAAGAAAAATTTAAAACAATCATTAATTTTTACGATATAACTAAAGAAACGCAATTATATAAATTATTGAGTATTAGGATTGTAGATGAAATTCGTTAGAAGCTTCTATTCTTAATGCAAATCATAATTAAACGTTAAATAAAATATATTTAAATATTTAAAATTTTCCCAGTTGAAAGAATTTTCTCTTCAAAGAATTAATAATTCAGAATCTTTCCCATATTAATGAAAGGAAGTAATTTACATTAAATTATTTAATATTCATCGCATCCATTCACTTTTTTTCATTAAATGTGACATTTTATTACATTCGGGTAGATTAAGAATTTAAATACATGCTTATCATTTGAAAGCTTCGTATTTTCTTTAAAAAGCATATTGATCACCATGTTGATCAGACACAGCGATGAAATGCTTTTAAAGAATTGAAAGATAATTTGATTGGCTGGCCGGCCGAGCCAATTAAACAATCTCCCATCCACGGATGTACACATTTGGGTCAAATTAAAATCATAAACAATGATATATTTAAGGTCCAAGATTAATGATTTTAAAATTTACTATCAATTTTACTATAACTATTTCTAACTGTATAACTTAAAATTGCAATAGAATAAAAACCTTTAAAAATTAAATGCAAATGGATGCAACGAACAAACAATATTTAACGTACCTATACAGACCATAGAAAAATTTAAACTATATTTTAATATTTTCAGTAATGAGGATTTGTACAACGTAATTTAAATTTAATTCATGAACATTTAATAATATGCATCTTAAGACATTTTCAGAAGTGAAAGTTAATGACGAGAGAATAAACGAAAAATCTATTGTATAAAAAACTCAGAATAATTACAATAAAAAAAGTCAAGCATTACCAATTTTAAAATGTAAGCATAGAACAACTTTTCAAAGCATAACACTGATATGTTTTTACATATGAATTGCAGTTTAAGAAATGTTTTCTTTAAATATTCTTCAAATACTTTAAGAAATCTTTAACAAAACAAGCATCGTTTTCAAGCAAATCTTTGTTCCTAAAGCAATAGAAAGGAATCGTGAATAAAGGAAATGACCGTCTTTTAAATAGTGATGTTTGAAGTGGTAGGATCGGTACACGAATGAAAAATTTCCAAACAAACTTAAGACAAATTCTTCATATGCTATTTGTTATGAATGGCGGATATTCCATGCATTTCAAATTTCACTGAGTTCGATTCAAAGAATCCCAGCATTTGTCAAAAGAATTCTCCAAAACATGCACATTCGATATTTAGTTCTTAAAATAGAAGAAAAAAAACTTACATTTGTGGAATGATATTCTTATATGTTGGCTACATACGTAATAATATCTCCACTATGCAGACTAATAATGTTTTTGGTACTAAATATACGTCTTGGGCTTGATATAATATTTAACCTCAACTAGATATGTTGGATCACTGCCGTAAGTTGAAACTCTTTGAACTTCTCTGAGCTTTACGTAGGCTCCGGATATGGTATCTCGTATGTCATGATCACTCCATTTTGAGCATCTACAAAGATACGATGCACCAAACATTAATAATACAACCGTCTATCAAGAATAGCATGGAAAAGGAATACAAACGGTTTAACATTTGATTTATTCCTCTACTTCGGTAACTTAAATACCTCAAAATAATTTACTTGACAGAAGTGAATTTAAAAAAATTATGCGAGTTTTATGTGTTTCAATTACGAAAATTTTATTGAAAAAATAAACTTTTTCACAAAATTTGAAATGTGAAATTTCACTTGTTTTACCTTTAATTTTAAAAACCCAGAAATATCCAGACACTTTCTAGATGCATAGATGCATCTTATTTAAGAAGGCAACTAATTTATCATTTGACCGTGAGGCACAATTGCTGAATACATGAAGTAAAACATAGTACAGAAATTGTTCGTTACGTATTATCAAATGGTAATATTCAAATGTAAAAAAATTACTAAACGAATTTTTCAGGTTGCTTCCGTGAGAAATTTTATAGATTCACTTAAAGCATTATAAAATATTGAAATTGATTTATACAGGACACGTCAATACTATCCGCCGAAAGGAAAGAAGATGTAACAGAAATTAAGAAGCGGACGTTAAAGAAATTTCAATAGAGCATGAAAATATGCCCTATTGCTTGATTGGTAATCACTTCCGAAAAATGATTTCTGCATGAACTCGGATAATTACCTCCAAAAAACATCGATTTCATCTGTAATTATATTTAGAAATGTGATGCCTAATTTGCAAAACTTCGTACAGTTTTGTGTGCAAATTTGAATTGTCATTCATTCAATTGTATGTTTTTTCTAATGTTAAAATTTATATCAAATAAATACTTTGATAATTCTCTAAAAGGAGTTTTCACGTCCTCTTTGATTTCGAGTGACATAGGCCCATATACATTTCTTAATATGCCTAAATGCGTTCTTAATATTGTTTCTATTTAATACATGATTTACTGTTTTATCGAATTGGAAGGTAGAGTTAAAAAAATAATGCATAAACATCCTGCAATATTTAACAGCAAAAAGTCCTTCTGAACGAACAAGATAGTCGCCAAAAGAGGGTATTATTTAGCATTACGAGAAGATGTATTCTCCAACTGTCAAACTTTCATCCTAAATTAACACTATAAAACGAATGAAAAACATGCAATTTGTTTGAGAAACATTTAAATTTCTTTTTAGTGTTGAAAAGTAAAAGAATGAATTGAGTAGAGGAAAAAGAACGAGTTTTAGGACCAAGTCAAGGAGCTTATTTATTCATTAATATGGTTTACTAAGGAAGAAATTTTTTTTAAATGTGTATAATTATACTTTTGTTTCATTCCGGAAGTTACCGGCAAGCTATTCAGAGAAGAAACAGAATTGCCTAAAAACGATTATTCATGCTCTGTCAAAGGAGCAATTCTGAATCCATTCATAACGATGCAGCATTTCTCTAGTGACCTGCAAATGCCCTACATAATTTTATTATATTTTCAGATATTCAGTTCTATTCCCAGATTCATATAGAGAAATTAATTTCACAATTCTTTTATGGTAGTTTGTGTTGAGAAGTATTTGAAAATTCTGTATCTATTCCTATAAACATATCTGAGAAACTATGTCTTCTCTTTGAAGCCTCTAGAAATTTCTACCCAAGAAAAACGACGTTTTTAAATTTCACAAACTTACGTTGTCTTTGAATTCTTTATAACTTGATGTCTTCTTATGGAAATAATTCACGACATCCAACATAATTGATGTTGATTCATGGTGTGACATGTGGAACTATAAGCAATCTTGTTACTAGTGTCGGTCTGTTTGCCGCTATCTAGTAAAATAGAATCAAACCGGAATTATTAGTAACCCAGTGTAGGAATACCTAACGGAATAAAATAAATGCAATTTTAAAATTTTAAGCATTTTATTATTTGGTCATACTTATATCCAATCTCCATTTCAAAATGACTTAACTTGTTGTTACTTACCAATACCATTTCAGTAGCATTCTGAGGAAACGTTTATTGGCCATTTAAGAGCAATTACACAGTTTTCATCACGAGCTGAAAAGGCAGTTATCTTACATTTGGGAAATTGTTATCTTGGCAGAATTGAAAAAAGTCTACTGCAAACTGCTCCGGTAACAATTGAAGGCGAACTTGCTTCGTTGATTTCTTCAAAATTGCACTTCAGTTAAATAAGTGAAAGGAACTAATGAATCCAAATTAAAAGTTCTTACATTAGTGAATATGTTTAAATATAAGATTGCCACATACATTTTACATCAAACAAAGTTCCAAAAACATACCAATTCTTCTTGTTCATTTGTTGATAAAGGTCCAAGAAACAATCGCCATGTTCTTTAATATTAGACTGCACCAAGTAAAATCTACACAATTATGGAATTATGGCACACACTCGTCGTTTAGAAGTCGTTTATGTGGAATATCCAGAGATTACGAATATTTCTTCAGTATTCAAGCAGAACACCAGATGTGTAGATTTTAATACCTTCTAGAAGCTTTTAAATGGTTTATAAATTCTTTAACGATCAGTTATTTCCAAGAAATGAATATATTTTTTAAATCCGTAGAAGCGCCAAATCAAATATATCCTTTTTTGTGGATTATTTACGGTTGATTTTGTAAAATTTATTTCAGTTTGCTTAAAAACTACAATTAAATTATGTAATTTCTCCGTCTAATAAAAACTGATGCTTATTTTTCAAACTGACCATTTAGCAATGAATCGATCTTCGAAAATTTAAGAATAGAAATGCAGATATCAATTTCTAAATTTTACTTTTTAATGTACAAAAACATGTCTTATTACAAAACTGTATTTCACCTTTTTAATACTTACCCCTTTTAATAAAACTACTATATTTAAAATCGGAACGCATGGAAATGCATTAATTATTTAAGAACTTGTCGTACTGCATGGCTAGATTAGTGGCATTTGGCATTTTTTCATCTAGAATAAAAAACTAATTTAATGCAATTAAAATGTTAACGATCTTTCTTATCCACGTTCTCACCAATTTCGTCTTTTCCTTTATGAATTATGATATGAACGAACTGAATCGTGAAGTGTAGGAGGCTCGAATTTAATATTCAATAGGCTCTAATAGGCTCAATTTTTTAAAATTCAATATAAATTGTAAATAATGCACCCAAAAATTCTAGTCACAAAGGTTGGTTGATTTGGGAAATTGTATAAAGCCATAGTTTTTTCCTATGGGATTCATTACGTCAAATAGTTGAATGGTTAATATATTAAAAATAGAAAGAGGCCCGAGAGATTGTATATCAGCCCTTTTAATTCCAAGACAGAATGAAAAGAATGAAATACGTCATAATGGAATGCTGTGGATTCTAAGCCATTACTTCCCTAGATAAAAAGTTACGAGTTCCAATTTGAAAGATGAATGGCTATTTTTAGTGGGAATTATAATCGGTCGCTCATTTCAGTGCTTTCCGAAACAAGTGTAACTGAATGTTATTCAGAGAAATCGGATATTCTACAATAAGTTTTTTAATTAAAATATTAATTCGAATTTACTACGAGTCAGTATTTTTATTCGAGTCTTATAATCATCCAATGACAAGAGTCTTGTAAACCAATGTCGAATTTAAAATACGAATGTGAATAATTTTCATTCAACTGTTGTGGCGACTTATGCGTTTTTACACAATAAATAATTTCAGTGTTACTTATAATTATTAATTGCAATATTTTATTTAAAAAGATAGCTCTAATTATGAGAGGTTCCCTGAAATATTACAATGAAATTTTTTTTCAACAACTCAATCGATTTATTTGTAAACTTACTGTTAAATATTTCTAGTTTCAGGTCCAAAGATAAAGTGCAGTACACACCCTAATTCTATCTCATCCATCAATGAATCCATTATTGCTGAATTAGAGGGATTCAAATGCAAAACGGTTTTCAAGATTACAAAAAAGCCTTTCACATATGTCGAACACCCAATTCACTTCTAAATTACCAAACTATTCTACTCCTCCCATTATTTTCTTATAATCAAAAGAACAGCATCCCCCCCCCATGATTTCATTTTATCAAAATGATGGTCGAAAGAGATGCTAAAATGGCCCTCAGTGATTAAAAGTACCAAATTCCTAAACACTAAAAATATGGCCTGGTTTCTATCATGCAGAATTTTTCCACAGTCAAACCGCCATCGTCACAGCAACACACTACCCTCGCCTCCGACCCTGAAAGCA
>JAPMOQ010065301.1:1282902-1293669 GCA_026543055.1 Argiope trifasciata | reverse complement strand
ACACACACACTACCCTCGCCTCCGACCCTGAAAGCACGCACACACACTCCCCTCGCCTCCGACCCTGAAAGCACACACACACACACACACTACCCTCGCCTCCGTCTCCGACCCTGAAAGCACGCACGCACACACACACACACATCACCCACGTCTCCTTCTCAGACCCTGATAGCGCGCACACACACACACACACACTACCCACGCCTCCGTCTCAGACCCTGAAAGCGCGCGCACACACACACACACTACCCCCCCTTCGTCTCGGACCCTGAAAGCGCAGACACACATTACCCATGCCTCCGTCTCGGACCCTGAAAGCGCACACACATTACCCACACCTCCGTCTCAGACCCTGAAAGCACACACACATTACCCACGCCTCCGTCTCAGACCCTGTAAGCACACACACATTACCCACGCCTCCGTCTCAGACCCTGAAAGCACACACACATTACCCACGCCTCCATCTCGGACCCTGAAAGCACACACACATTACCCACGCCTCCGTCTCGGACCCTGAAAGCACACACACATTACCCACGCCTCCGTCTCGGACCCTGAAAGCACACACACATTACCCACGCCTCCGTCTCAGACCCTGAAAGCACACACACATTACCCACGCCTCCGTCTCGGACCCTGAAAGCACACACACATTACCCACGCCTCCGTCTCGGACCCTGAAAGCACACACACATTACCCACGCCTCCATCACCATCCCAAACACCCGATCCTCGCTCTTATTACTCGTATCTTCAGCACAACTCAAACCCACGATCCTCGTCTTCCACCTCAGGTTCAAGATCCTAGCACGCATTATACATGCCACCAAAACCATTGCCATCTCACAATTCTCACATTACGCATTCCGCTAATACCAGAAACTCCCAAAAATCAACATTGCTTTTAATATCCGACAATGTTGCGATTTGATTATGAATTCGCCCACTTCGTTTAAAAAATCCATGATGAAACAACCAACAGCGCTTTTGTATCATATTGACCATTTCCGCAATCCAATATTTTGTCACAAAATTCATTGTCTAATGCGAAGTTGCACAGAATCACGATATAAATCCAATACAGGGCAAACTGATTTTACTCTGTCACACCCCCGCATAAGCTGTCAAGCGAGATCATTTGTAATTGTCATCACCGGGGCTGTTCCGATTCATATGTTTTCAATTTGTGAGTAAAATTTTGGTCAGTACCCTCAAGACCAAAAGTTTCGGGTAGAAATTAAATAAGGAAAAGAAAATGCTGACTGAGATACCAGGCTGCATGAACGGAAAAACGGCAAGCAGGAATTGAAGCAGGAAAACGGCAAATAAAACGGGACGAGTGATTTGTTCAAAAGCTTAACTTTTTAGATTCCTTACGAATATTCCCTAAATTATGTATAGCTTCCACTTGCAATCGATAAATTTAAATTCAAGATTTTTTCAAAGTTCAGTAAATCCAAATTATTAAAATTGACCTGACAACTCTTGATCATGCATTTAAACTCTTTAGAATTCCATTAATTATCATTGAAATATATTATGAATAAAACGGTTTTCGAAGTTATTTGCAACGAATAATGCAAGTTTATTTTTAAATTTTAAAATAGATGAATTAATTGTTTAAGGCTTTCTGCATTAGCGTTAATTTTTCCTTGACTTCTTTTGAAATTTATAGTCTAGTTGAAGTTTATTTATATTTATAGTACTAATTTATGTTCTGTAAACCAGATATTTTACTGCTTATAAGAAGAATATAACACGAAATATATTATCTTCAAATCAATAAAATTTTGGATTTAAACGTTCATTTAAGGCTGATTTCAAGCCCAAAATAAGGAAATGACGTTAGTATGTTTAGTTAGTATGTTTCAGTTTAAGCAACTGTGTGTCCGAGAATTCAAAATTTGAAGAAATAAAGTGCTGACACAAAGCAAAGAAAATGGATAATACTAATTAAGGAGAGCTATATGAACACAAGATTTATTCCATTAATGTAAGAAATGACATCTGTTTAAACAGGGAACAAAGACTAATGAGATATATTTAAGCTTCAAACAATAATTCATTTTTTAATAAAATTTAGATCATACTGCAAAAGAATGTATAGAGAAACAAATAACTATTTTAAACTAAGATGTTAAAAGTATCAATAGGCAAAATCAATGTGAACTGGATTCTAAACATAACACACTGAGATGCACTTATATGGTAACATAATTACAAAATATCTTCGATGAACAATCTATAAAATGATTTGTAAAATGGATCAAAATATTAGCAGTATTTTCCGATATTCTTTCCCTAACGCTCAGAGTGGTAGTTAAAACTGATTTCTGATCATTAAAAATTGGCTATCGTTCCAAACAGTTATGATTCCGGAAAGCAGTCGAATTTAAAAAATGCACAATTTTATGTTTTTACCATCCAGAAGAAAGTTTCGTTTTTATTTCACATATTTTAGTCTCGGTCACTCTAAACTGCTCTTAAGCATTTAATCATAATTTCTTTAAATACAGTCATTAGAAATAAACCAATGAATGCAGAAAATTAACAATATTTGTGGCAGGAATTTCTATCTCAAAAATATACTAATTCTCTCTTATTGATTTATTTTAGATTCCCTTTAAAATCCGCTTTGATCCCAACATTAAACAAATAAAACATGATTTTTTAAATACAGTACATGTAGTCACACTTTTTACTAATGTAATCTACTAGAGAATTCATTTCCACAATTTTCTAAAAATTTTGTTTTTATAATTTGGACTTACCATATCATAATCCATGAAGGAAAATTTGAATAGTTGCATGGTACTTAAATTGTACGCTTGAGTACTTAAATTGTAAAAATCTGGACTAAGAAATTTCAGAAACTGGAAAGAAAAGGGAGTACATCGCGGTAGAAATCTCAAGAGGAAATCAAATTGAGATTCAAATTAAACTCTTTGGACAAAGTTAATTGACGAACCGGCCAGTAAACAAACAAAAACAAAATTGGTAGTGGATACGATTTTCGAATTATGAATAAAATTAGTACAATTTTCAACCGAAAGAATCATTTTAGATAATAGACCGTCTCAAAAAATTTATTGGACTTCAAAATATTTTTTAAAAGTGAATTGTAGGATTTCTCTTGCTTTTAGAGTTATTTTATTTGTTCATTTACGATACCGAATTCAATTGTTACGTATCTTTCAAGAAATTTTCAACGAATCCGAAGTTCCAAGAAGGCATCAAAAATTTAAACCTCCAGTATTATAAAATAGGGAAGTAATATCCGTGAAGTTTGAATAGTTCACATGAGTAACCTCTAAACGACAAGGATGCCACAATTAAGCAGACATACCTGGTTAGTTCAATGCGATAAAATAGAAAATCCCAAAGGAAATATCTTTCATATCTTTTCCCACAATCCAAAGATGTCATGTTGCATATAAGATGGTTTCTTTCGGAAGTTGATTGGTGGTTCTGGATTTCTGTCGATGATTGAAAGAATATCGCTTGCAGCAACGACGTCTTCATTCTGCTCGGGCCATCACATCAGGTTGAAATCTTGCGAAATTACGAGCTGCAAAAAACATTGCGATTAATTTTCCACAGATTATAAATAGATATTAGCTTCAATTCATAAACATAATTTATTTTTATTTACTATAACAGGATGCAAAATATTTCGTGTATGGGACACGAAGATTGGCCCAAGATTGGCCATATTGGCATTAGAGTGAAGCAGCAGTATATCTTTGCTTTGGAGTATGGAAGAACATCCCACTAATTTGAATTTCAAAGAAAAACGTTTACAGTTTAAACGTTTTGATACAGCTAAATCAAACATTAAAATAAATACTTGAGCAAACATTGGATTGACGAGGACTATCCTATTCTCGTTTCTAATCGATGTGGCATTATGCTTCACAAAAGTAAGTTATTTCAGGAAAACAGAGGCAGACAAATGCATGTAAGAATTGAAGATTTTAACAATTTTAAGGGCAATTCTAAACAAACTTATATTGAAGAAATTTTCCATTACTTTTTCAAGAAATTGATAAATTTTATGCAAATTATAAACTTATTTTAGTTCTTTCCTTTTCAAAGTACACTGTCTTCTTTAAAAACAAATAGATACATTTGTAGATGTATTTATGAAATTTAACATGAGTGATTCTCCATTTTTGCCGACACTTTCCTTTGAAAAATGATTCTACACATCGAAAACTCGCGTGATTAGCCTTGTATCTATAAAATGATTTCATCCAATTCACTTTAAAATTAAATGACAAAAATTCATCAAAAGACTAATAGTGTAACATATTATATTTTTATTTTTTGAAGAAAATGGAATTTCCATATAGTCATTTAAAATTAATTTGTTTAAATATTTTTCATTTTATTTATTAATCAATAATTAAAGTGATATTAATATAGTAATGATCTTGCTTACTAATAACTACTTTAATGAAATAATTGTTTTTTTAATTTAAAAATACTGAAAAGGATTAACGTTTTCGGAAGCGATATTTACTACCAAAGAATATTACAGATAAAAAAGAAACTCTTCTTCAATAAGTGAAAAACGGAATAATTTGACTAGTGTACAATTAGAAAAAACAACTTACCACTATTACTCGCAGTACCCATAGAAGTCGTTTTGTGAAAAACCTATATAGCATTTAAATCTAATAGAAAGTTAAATTCCAAGACATACTAACAAATTGTATACAACGCACCAAGTTAATTTGTATTCGAATTATAAATTTCATGAAATTTCTTTTTTAAAAAAAATCCATCGTTATTCAAGGAACAACGAAATGGAAACCGATTCATCTTTTGAATTTTTATCACTTTGTAACACTCTAGAAATTTCTTCAAAATATTTCTCTTCTTCTAAAGTTAATACAAGGTGACTACTCGGCAAGCCACCTGAAAAAATCATTTTAAAACAACTATCTCCATTTGAACCTGAAAGAAGCATATACAATAAAGATAATGTTTCTAAACAAGCAGCAAATATAACTATAAAATTAAAAATAAATCTGCCCGCTTTCATAAAAAATTAGAGCAAGGTGAAACAAATGTGGCTTGTTATATTTTTGGCAAACGTAGTGATTACTGTATACTTGATCAAAGACACTTTTACATAAAGGACTTCAAAATGTGCTGACTTAATAGCACAGGCTTGAGTGAAAATACACGACGATAATGTTCAGCTTTAAATCCTGGCTGAGAACTTTGCTGATATATTCAGCGGAATTTCGTTAGGTATTGCTAAAAGAGACAGTTGTACAGTTGTCATTTTAATTTAATTTCGATTTTTTGTCTCCTTTTCCCCATTTATTTAATAGATAATCTTAAATGAGTCCAATTTTCAAGATCAGAGGATTGTAAACTGCATTTTCATTTTATTGCAAAGTTCATTTTCGGAGGTAACTAGCACATGATTCCTAATTTTCTTTGAAAGCTTTATTTTTTTAATGTGTCTCAATAACTATTGCTTATTTAACAGTATTTATATTTATTACGCATTCTTCTTTTGGGTTCAAATGTGGATAACTATTTTTTCAATATTTTTTTATGGTGGCTTGCCGAGTAGCACCTTGTACTACTCGCACTTGTACTTGGAAGAAGAGAACGATTAATAAGAAATTTCTAGAACCATAGAAACTGATAAAAACTCAAAAGATTAGTCGGTTTCCATTTTGTTGTTACATAATTGACATGGGAGTGTTCTTCATAAAAAGTTAAAATAAACATAATATAGTTTAACTCGGTGTTATATAATTTTTGTCTTGACTGATTATCATTTTATCCATGATATTTCTTCAAGAATTTAACTTGGTGGATATATGGTAAGTTTGTACAAAAATTAGTTATTTTGTTTTCCAAATATCGAAATTTAGATGACTTTCCCTGAAATATTCTTTTACAATAAATTTCTTTTTTTCTGAAAGATTATCGCTCTCAATATTTTCAGCTGCATTTTCTAAGAAAAATCAAACTCATTTTATTTAGCTATTTGTGTACAAGATAACTAATATAAATGACCCTTTAGTTTATTGAATAGTAAATAAACCTATTTAAATAAGGAAATGAATTCTTTAGCAGTTATTAAATTCCATTTGCTTCCAAGAATATAAACATAAAATTTTGTTCTAGCAATATTTTGCAGAAAATAGTTTATTTTTGGGAAAGCTGGTAAAATTACTTTATTGAAGTGAAATTAATAGAAATATTCAGTTCAGATGTGTGGAATTTTCATTCAAAGGAAAGTTTTGATAAAAAAGGAGAATTTTTCATGTTTAATAAATGTGTCTTCATGAAAGGAGAAGAATACTTAGAATTTTCTTTCTACAGAAAAAGATTGTTGTAATTAAAATTCAGTTGTTATCGGTAATTCAAAATTGGAGTAAAATTGCGTAGGAAAGCAAAATAAAATGAAAACGAACTCGTATCTCAAAATACTCGCACCATTATGTTGCTCAGTTAAATTCTTCATTTATCTAATTCTTGGTTGAAGTGTAGCACGGTGTGCCCCCGAGTTTATCGCCATAATGGTAACCCAACGGAATTTTCTTACAGTAACCCTAATTCTGTTTTGTTTACTACTTTTTACAATAGTTGAGTTATTCAGGAACTACAACTGTTTTATAATAAATTTAATATTTAAAAATCTATTTCAGATTATTTACATTTTGCTTATTAATTTAATTTAAAATTTATTATACAAAGAAAGTTTAGAATAAAATTAATATTAATTAAAATAACATTTATTTCATTTTTAGTGTTAATATTTACAAAAAAACATTTTTCGTTTTCACATTTTTAATTATCACTATGCGAATTCGCAAATCGTCTGCGTTTTCGAATTCAAAGAAGTCTGCCATGGAATTATTCGCAGTTCACGTAATTCTTTTGGTGCTCCAACGTTTGGTTCCCGCGAAATATTTTTATGTCTGCAATCGTACAGGAGTGGATGTTTGGTAGTTGGGATGGTAGGCACTATTTCGAACCTCTGAATGGATGAAGGAGATTGGAATATTTTTGAGTTGATGAGGCTTGGAAAGAATGCTTTGAGTGTTATGAAGTTTTTATGAAAAGATTAAATAAAGAAAGTAAGTACATTAAATATTAAAAATTCTGTATAATATTCGTTCCTATAACATCATTTATTCTTACTTGTAATATTATTATGCACTATTCCTTAATCCACACCGTCCATCTGTTCAATTTGCTAGCGAAGCTACTGCATTCCCGCTCCGTATGAAAGCGAAGACCTAGGATGTTTTTTTAAAGTTAAAATATACTGCACGGTGGCTTCTACAGATGCCGCGGGCAGTATTAAACTAATAATTATAAGTAGTTAAACATTCTAAATAAAAAGGCGGGAAATGGCAACCGTAACTGTTCCGCGGAACAGTTTATTTTGTCCGCCATCTTTGTTGGCGACTTGGCATCCTTAGCGCAGCAAGGGGCACACTATTCTACAATTTTACCCTAATTCTCTTTTTGGGAGGTGAAAACGCAATTTCAAATACCTTTCTTGCCTGTACAGTGTGATTCAAAATTACTAAGTACATTTCTTAATCATTTGCTCATTAATGTAACCAAAGAATCCAAGGTAACCATATCAAAGTAAATTTCGTATTTCCTATAAAAGATGCTGTTCAATACCAGAAAATAATAAAATGTGTAAAGAAATAAAAAAACAACCAAAGACAGGAATCTGAAACCATCTTTTACTCCTAGACAAATTGATCGCAATTCAAAATATGGAGATATAATATTCTTTCGATTCGAGAAGTCTGAAAAAACTTGAATTTTCTGTTCGATTTCATGGAAATTCGAGCTAATATCTATTTAAAAGCTGCAGAAAATTAATCTCAGTGCTTTTTTTCCAGCTTTTTCTGTCACAATTTCTCCCATGTAATGGACTTTCCAGGATAAAGACGTCGCTGCTAGTGACATTTTTCCAAGTCCCGACAGAAATCCAGCTACATTTTCCTGTTGAACTAAGAAAAGAAACAAATTTAATTGCAACAAGCCATGACATTTTTGGGTGATGGAGAATATTTTCTTTGAAATTTTCTATTCTATCGCAATAAACTCGCTAGATATATTTACATAACTGCGGCATCCTTGTCGCCTAGATTTTACTTATGTGAAATGTTCGGACTGCATGGATAATACTTCTCTATTCTTTCATAATATTGGAGGTTTAAATTTTAATGGCTTCTCAGAACTTCGGATTCTTTGAAAATATTTTAAAATTTAAAAGAAGCGGATAAATTGAGTTCGGTTTCATAAAGGATTAAATCCCAAAGCAAGAGAAACCTTGCTATTACCCTTTAATTAAAAATGTTTCAAAAGTTAAAATATCTCTAAGACGGTTTATTATTGAGATACGTTAAAGTGAATTTTCCTAAGATTCTTTCGAATGAAAACTAATTGCTTTATTCATAATTTTAAATAAACACTTAATTTTTGCATTAGTTTATTGGCCGGCTTGTCAATTATTGATTCTAAACTTATTCAAAGCGTTTTATTTAGATCCCAATTTAATTTTATCTTGAAATACTTCTACCACAAAGTTGTCTATTTAATTTTTGAAGTTTCTTCTTAATTTAGCTTTTGAAAGCTTCAGTAAATTCAAGCGTAATTGATTCGTTGATTCGGTACATACCGGTATTCAAATTTTTGTTTATGAATTATGATTTTGCAAATCCAGAGTGTATAAAACAATCAATTGTGGAAAATTGCGGAAGGTCTGTTAGGTATCGTATTTACCAAATTCATTTTTTCATTGGTTTGGGTAGGTAGAGGTCAAAGTTGATTTTAAATGGATTCTAAAATAAACTGGAAGCATGCAATTCATATATTTTTCAAATTGGAAATTCCCGCCGCAAATGCTACTAGTTTTGGAATAACAGATTTAATTTTTAACCAATATATTTAGAAATCAAAATTCTTAAGAATATTTTGGCCAGACCTAGAATAAAATTTCCATAATCTTTTCTTCTGGATGGGGGAAAATATAAAAGAATTGATCATTTTTCAAATTTTGACTGAATATCAGAATCGTAATAACTGGAAACGAATCGGTTTCTTATTAGAAGTAAAGTTTTAACTCTCTCTAAGCGAGAGAAAAAGAATATCGGAAAATACTGCTGATATTTTGATTAATTTTACTAATTCCTTTATAAGTTGTTAATCGATATATTTCGTAATTATGATAAGAGATAATAGCAATTTAATGATTCGCATTTAGAATCAATGATGCATACTGAAATTGTCTATCGATACCTTAAATATTCTTCTGTTTAAAACCTGTTCAAATTTCTATTGGCATAATCTGAATTTCAATAATTTGAATTGCTTTTTATTAGGAGCTTAAATTTGTCTGTGTTCCCTGTTTATACAGACTTCGTTTCTTCAGATTTATTCCATGAAAGTGAATTTTCATTGCGTAAGCATGGCTCTAATTAATCAGTACTCCATTTTCTTTGCTTGGTATTTTCAATTTTTTCATTTCTTTGAATTTTGAATTCTTAGACATGGTGTTACATAAACCAAAATATCCGAGTCATTTAATCGCTTTTGACTTGAAATCTACTCTAAATTAACATTTAAATCCAAAATTTTATTGAATTGAAAGCTAGAAAATTCATAGATTAGCATCCATCTTGTATAAGCAGAACAAAAATATGATGCACAGAATGTAAATATTGGACTGTAAATTTTTGAAAATGCCAAGAAAAAATCAATGGTAATACATCTAGCCTTAAACAATTCATGCATCTATTTTTAAATATTTAAGAATAAACTAGCATTTTTCGATGCACATAGCTTCAAATACCGTTTGGTTTATTCATAACGCATTTCAGTGATAATTAATGGAATTCTTCAGAATTAAAATGCCTGATAAAAAGTTGTCAGGTCAATTTTAATAATTTAGAATTATTGAGCTTTGAAAAATCTTGAATTTAAATTCATAGATTGAAAGGGGAAGCTATGCAGAATTTAGGAAATATTCGTATAAAAAATTAATGTTTTTGAACTAATTACTCGTCCCGTTTCATTTGTCGTTTTCCTACTTCAATCCAACGTCTCGCCCATGAAACCTGGTATTTAAGATTAGCATTTTCTTTTTTGATTTAATTTCAGTGCGAATATTTGGTCTTGATGGTGTAATGGAGGCATTGACCTAAATTTTATTCTCACTTTGAAAGCATTATACGAATCAGAATCGCCCAATGATGGTCATTTCAAAAGATCAGGTGAGACATCTTGTGTGTGGGCATGATACACGGAGTAATATCAGTTTACTTTATTTTGGATTTGTGCAAGGACTCTGCTTAAAATCGGATTAGGCAGTGAATAAAGTAAAATCTTAGTGGGATGTGGCAGCAGTCGGTATTAATATACGAATGCGCTATTGATTATCTAACGAACATTTTTAAGAAATACGTTTCTTCATGATCTACTCGCCACGTTATCATATATTGTAAAAAAAGTTGAATACTGGGAATTTACGGTGGGAGTGGTATAAGTAAAATGAAAATTTTGAGATGTGAATGATGTTTGTAGACAAAACACAAGTCGACTGGAGGTAGAAACAGACTTGGAGGCTTGGCAATGAGTGCGAGGATCGTGGACAGGAGGCGGAGGCTTGGGCAATGAGCGCTTGAATTGTGTGGATGGGGTTGTGTCGGCGGCGTGGGTAATGTGTGTATTGTGGAGATGGGATAGGCGGCGGCGTGGGTAATG
>JAPMOQ010065301.1:1245515-1282802 GCA_026543055.1 Argiope trifasciata | reverse complement strand
TGTGTGTGTATTGTGGAGATAGTGATTTGACCGTGTTTGTGTGTGTGAAAATTCTACGGAGTTGAAATCGGTCCGTTATTTGTGTTTTACAGGGATTTGGTTCTCTAAATTATCGAAACTAATTTAGCATCTCTTTATGACCATTAATTTGATAAAAATCAAACCGTGGATAGCAGAGTATTTCGAACGTTGCTTTGAAGTGGAAAAACAATGGAAAGAGCAGAGTTCTTCTGTAATTCAGATAGAGGTCATCTTAGATGGGGCTTTGTTCATCTTTTTGAAATTAATTTTGTATATGAATCCTGCTAATTTAGCAGTTACGGATTTTTTTGATGGAAACATGACTGAATTAAGCTGACTTTTCAGCCAGCCTTAAGAATCTGAAACTGTAAGAATAATTTACCAGTAAATTAATAGATAAATCGGGTGAGTTGTTGAATTTTGTTTCTTAATAGTATTTCAGGGAACCTCCCGTAATTAGAGCCATTTGCTAAGCCAGCGAATGTAATTTATTATAATTGTAATCTATAACTGAAGTTTCGTTATGGTGTAAAAAGAATAGTGAGATAGTAGATGAACGAAGTATATTAAAATCCATATTTTAAATTCGAGATTTGTTTTTAGGGACTCATGTAATTGGAAAGTTTTCTCCATGTAAGAGTAGGATAGAAATACTAATGACTTGTAATAAATTCTAAATATTATTATTTTAGCGCTTATTTTAAAAATATCTATTTTATCCGAAAAACATCCACTTATTCCCGTTTAGAAAAGTTCTGAAGTGAGAGACCGCTCATACCTTTAAACTCCTGTTAAATGCTACCAATAAAAGATAAAATTTCAATTTTGTTTCCACTACTTAGGACAGTAATAGCTGCCTTTCCGTTATTGTTCCAGTATGATGCAATTTAATACCTCTAATCACTTCTGTTTAGTGTTCCAATGGAATTCAAATTTCCAGTAAGCAATTTGGTGGACGTTTTTTCTTTTACTGTTAATATATTAACAATTCTTCTAGTTGACGTAACACTTTGGAATCCTATTGGAAAAAAGCTGTAGAATTACTGGATCTGGCAAATCAATCAAACTTAAAGTGGCCACATTTTTTGAGTTGTATTGTATACCATTTCTGTTTAAATAAAGAAGCTGAATACATCTGGCCTCCTAAATTTCCTCGAAGATTATAAATAATTCAGCTTAATCCTCATCATAATTCAAAAACGGTAATCCGAATAATTTCATATATTGAATGTGAACGAATTCAAATTATCTTCTGATTGTGCGAAAGAAAGAAATTAGAACAGGTATAGGATTTAAAAAACAAAACAAAAAAAAAACTTAAATTAGTTTGCATTCGAGATAGAATGTCAGGAAATGACCCTAATCTATCCTTGCATTACAAAAAGTTCCAAAACAATTTCAAACATTCCCAAGTACTTTAATTTAAAATATTAAAAATTAATAAAAAGAGCAATGTATTAAAAAATGTGAAATGCAGTTTTAAGATGTATTCTTTTTCACTTATGCCAATATCCCTTAGCTAAATTTTATTTTCACCTGTTTTTAAATTTTCGAAGAAAATGAATTAATCGCTAAACAGTCCGTTCGAAAAATAAGCATCATGGTTTTTTAGGCGAAGAAATTGCATATTTTAATTTCAGTTTTTAAGCAAATTAAAATACATTTTCCGAAATCGACGGTAAATCCACAAAAAAAGTCACTAATTTAAAATCACTAAGTTGCTGTTCTTGTGCTCCTATAGATTAAAAAAAAATACTAATTTCTTGGAAATAACTGATCATTAAGAAATTTATAAGCCATTTAGAAGTTTCTAGAAGGTATTAAAATCTGCACATCTGGTGTTTTGATTGAATACTGAAGAAATATTCGTAGTCTCTGGATATTTCACATAAGCGATTTCTAAACAACGAGTGTGTCCCAAATTGCGTGGATTTTACTTGGTTCAGTCTGATATTGGAGAAGAGTGATATAGCAATTGTTTCTTGGACCTTTTTATCAACAAATGAACAGGAAGAATTGGTATGTTTTTGTAAATTTGCTTTGTTTGGTGTAAAACCAGTTGAAGCTTTAAGATTCTTTTTATTTAAACATATTCACTAATGTAAGAACTTTTCATTTGGATTCATTAGTTCCTTTCTCTTATTTAAGTGAAGTGCAGTGTTGAAGAAATCAACGAAGCAAGTTCGCCTGCAGTTGTTACCGGAGCAGTTCTACAGTAGACATTTTTCAATTCTGATAAGATAACTGCCTTTTCAGCTCGTGATGAGACCTGTTAATTGCTCTTAAATGGTCAATAAACGTTTCCTCAGAATGTTACTGAAATGGTATTGGTAAGTAATAAAAAAATTATGTCATTCTGAAATAAAGATTGGATGTAAGCATTCTATTATTTGGTAATACTTAAAAATTTAAAATTGCATTTATTTTATTCCGTTAGGTATTCCTACGCTGGGTTACTAATGATTCCGTTTTGATTCTATTTTACTAGGTAGCGATAAGCCCACAGACACTAATAACGTCTGTTTACACTGCCACGTGTCACTCTCCAAGAATCAGCATCGATTATGTGGCATGTCATGAATTATTTCCGTAAGAAGACGTCAAAAAATAAAGAATTAAATGGGAAAGTAAGTTTACGAATTTTTATAACACGATTACTGACAAAATAGTGTTTGAATATTATTATTTTAATTGACTTTGCCGCCTATAGAATTTCTACCCTTGAAAAGAGGAGACATAATTTCCGAGATCTATTTAGTCACAGATACATCATTTTCAAATGCTTCTCAACGCAATACGGGAACAGAATTGGGAAATTAATAACTATGTGTGTCTAGAAATAACTCCCCACCTGAAAATAGATTCGGATTGTGTAGGGCATTTGCAGGTCTTTAGGGAAATGTAGCTTTGTTAGGAGTCGATTCGGATCAGTCCCCATGGCAGGACAAAAAAAAAAAAAAAACCGTTTCAGGGCGATCCTGTTCTCCCCCTGCATATCCTGCAGGAACTTTCTGGAATATAGAACGTATCTTTTGAAATTTAAATGAAGAAACATATTTTTTTGGTATTTCATTTGTCATTTTAGTTTGTAAATGCTTTTTGTATTGCTATGGTATTGCATATATTATAAGTTGCAATCCATTTTTAAATGTTTCACAAACTTCATATATTTAGTCACCATGTATATAGAGTTATGACGGTATTTTAACAATTCCAGAACAAATCTTTTAATACTAAATACCAGCCGCTTTAAGAGAATAATTTGTTCAGATTGACCATCTTCTGTGTAATATTGCTTAAGATGTGTACTTAAATCCATATTTTCTTTTATTTGAATATTGAGATTTGACAATACGTAACGAACAATTTCTGTACTATGTTACTTCTTGTATTCGACAATTGAGCCTCACGGTGAATTGATAATTAGTTGCCTTCTAAAATAAGATGCATCTATGTATCTAGAAAAAGTCTGGGCATTTCTGATTTAAAAAAATAAAGGTAAAACAATTTAAATTTCATATTTCAAATGCTGCGAACAGTTTTATTTTTTAAATAAAATAACTTTACGTCAATTTCATGCTTTTCAGTTACAAAATTTTTTAAAATTCACTTCTGTCAAAGAAATCAAAAGCAAATTATTTTGAGGTATTTGATTTATCGAAGTGTATTAATAGAGCAAATGTTTAACCGTTTGTGTTTGTTTTTCATGCTATTCTTGGCAGACGGTTTAATATCTAATGTGTTTTTAAATATTTTTTTTAGATACTAAAAGCAGGACGATCACGACACAAGATACCGTTATAGGGTGCCTACATCAAGCTCGTATCGAAATTGAAAACTTTTCAACCTGCTCTAAGGACGGAGACCCAACATACCTAGTTCAGACTATAAATATATAGTCCAAGACGTATATTTAGCACCAAAAAATTATTACAGTCTGCATAGTGGAGATATCATTACGTATGTCGTCAGGATTTAAGGATATCATTAAATAAATGGAAACTTTTATTCTCCTATTTTCAGAACTAGAATTAAATATTTGTGTATTTTTGGAGAATTCTTCTGACAAACGCAGAAATTCTTTGAATCGAACTTGGAGAAATTTGACATGCATGGATTATCCGTCATTCATGACAAGTAGCATATGATGAATTTATCTTAAATTTGTTCTGAAATATTGATTTTAAATAAGAAAGGAATTTTTTTTGCTTTATTTCTGAATTCTGAAATTAATCTCGAAGCAAATTCTAAAATGTTTGAAATTTGGTACATTAAATGTGTAAAATGTATTTGTATGTTCGACTAATTTAAAATGAGAATCACTATGGTCAAGAGAGTATTTTGCGAAAGATAAACTAAAAATCATAAAATGTAACCACGTTTGTTTTCTCAATTTAGAAAATGTTTTCAACAAACTTTATTTGATAATTTATTGTGTTTTGTGCTAAATCATAATTTATTGTGCTTTGAAAAGTTGTTTTATGCGTGCATTTTAAAATTGGTAATGTTGGATTGTTGGTATTGTAATTCTGAGATTATGCTATATATTAGAACTTTAATTCATTTTTTTTCTCTTTCACTTCTGAAAATATCTTGGGATTCTTCTCATGAATTGAGTTTAAATATATGGTAACAGTTCTTTTTAATTTAAATAAAATTTTAACATCGCTATTAATGTTACGATAGGCTGTGTAGCTAACCTTAACATTTCATTGCATCCATTTGCAGTTAATTTTTAAACGTGTTTTTATATTCGTGTGAAATTTTAAGTCATAAATTTAGAATTAGCTATAGTAAGATTAATAGTAAATTTTTAAATCATAAATCTTGAACTTTAAACGTATCATTGTTTAGGATTTTAATTTTACCCAAATGTATACATCCGCGGATGAGAGAGTTTTATTGGCTAGGCCGGCAGCCAATCAAACTGATCTTGAATTCTTTGAAAGCATTTGATCGCTGTGTCTGATCACCACGGTGATCACTATGCCTTTAGAGAAAATTAAAAATGTTCAATTGATTAGCATGAATTTAAATTATCCCTAAAATCAACCGGAATGAAATATCACAATTAATGAGAAAGTGAATGGATGTTATGAATGTTAAATAATTCAGTGTAGATTGCTTTCTTTTTTCAATACAGCTTTAAAGATTCTGAATTTTTTTGGGGGCGATATCAAATTCGCATTTTTTAAAAATTTAAATATTTAATTTCCACATGCTGATCTTCATTAAAAATCGATAAAACTTTTAATGAATTTTCTTCCCAAATTTTAATGTTAAATAATTTATATAAATGTTTCTTTAGTTATATTGCAAGAATTAATGCTTGTATTAAATTTTCTTACACAAGTGTATCAGTTTACAAAAAGTGAATGTTTAAGTTACTTCTGAATTTTTTAAAATTAAGTGTATTTCCTAATAACATGCCATTCAAGTTTAGACTGCATACTTTATACGAATCTATTTATATTGTACTTTTTATGATGTAATATTTGTTTTAAAGATCCGCTTATGCATTCTAAACTTGTAAATAAAGTATGTATTTGAATTTCAATCCTGTGTAAACTGCCATTTTCTTGTCTCCTTTTGAATATTTGAATTGCACATAAATTTAATATGTTCAAAAAACTGTTCTCAACATTCGTGAACTGAATTTTAGATGGTACAGACATCTAAGTAGGTTGAAGAATCAAATTGAAAGTGGATATTAATAAAATTATTTAATAATTAGTTTCGATTAATTACAACTAGTTGATTGAAAAAATTATGAATAATTTCTTGCCACCCTTATATCAGAATATAAAAACTCTCTCGTCATCTTAAGAGCTGCATATTTCTATTTTATGCAATTAAATTACTACGCCATTGTTCATTTTATGGATAAACTGTTGCAAAGTTTAGTGTGTGTTTTAATATGAGAGAGGAAAAAAACACGTATATTTTACGTTATTACCTTGATGCCAATCGAATATTTTCAGAATGATGAATCATAATTTATAAAATACGATACTCAAAATCGTTTTGTTTCTCTTTGAATGTAAATACTTAAAACTTTACCCTCGTAATAATGCAAGATTTTCTTTCCATCCGAAAGCAATATAACTTCCCACTTAAATCGTTTTTAAAGATAAGGAATTTATTAGTCAGCGCATATTAGTCCATCTGGACTACCTGAGATCATTCTCGCCCATCACTGTCAAAAATGGTGGGGAAGAGTAAAGGCACAAAAAGACGTTTTCGCCTATTAGAATGGCAAAACCCGGAGTAGGAATAAACCATTTGCTCCAATCTTGAAGACAAGCGAAGTGGGCGAAATTACATGTTTCAACCCATTTAGAAGCGGATATGCTTTTCAGAAAAACATCTACGGCGTTTGGAGAGTTAATCTACTTTGTCATAATCAGCTATTAATATATGGCGACAAATTATGTTAGTAAAAAAATTTGCAAACTCATAATTTTCAAAATTTAAGTCATAAGATTTCTCCCTCAGATTTGATTGTTAACGTTACTGTTTTTCTACATGAGAGTTCAACAATTCTTTGTCAATACATATTTTAAATTCCTTTATTTTTAGGATATATATGACGTGTGTAATATGCGACATATTACGTATATATTAATATATAATGGTAATTATATATCTAAAAGACATGTTTTGAATTTGGTGCTTGTAATGAAATTTTGTGGCATTAAAACACAATCAAATATTAGATGTGTAGTTTTGTCAAGCTAAATAAAAAGTTCATTATTTGGTTCATATTTGAGTACCCTCTTAGTCGATGCAATTTCAAAGAATCGCATCGTTGCTCAGGGAACACCACGTGTAGGTGGGCTACTTTTGTTCCCCGACCACCCACTCTCTATCGCTGCATCCGAAGACAGTTCTGATGTGAAAACTGCATCGGGCAACCGACGACAGTTTTGATAGACTACGTCTTTCTGTGACGGGTATATTCATAGGAATATCCAAGGCTTAGCAGAACTGATAGATCGCAAAGGATTGATTATACAACTGGCATTCTGACAGGAGCCATCCATGCAGGCAAACCCAGAGCAGAACACTGCTTGTAGACCGCATAATATTCTACAACAGTGGTATCAGACTTCTGGATTGTCGATTGGGGCCAGTTTCACTGGAAGTTCTAAACCTATCAAAACCTAAATACCGGGTAGGAGCGAACTACTAGGACGGATTCTACTGTAGTCTCAAGTGGATCAGATAGTGTATCAACATCTTCATCCAAATCGGGATCGAAAAATAAATCTCCAATTGAGAGTAAGTGAGGGAACATGCTATATTTCAACAGTTCTAAGATCGTCCACAGGATCATCCAACTGAAATATAACCAATTATTATTACTAAGCTAACAATGGAATAAATCTAATAATCAAACATAGAATACTAGAGGAAACAAAAAGACAGTTGATATTTAATTATGTGGGTTTTAATTTACATATAATTTTGAATATTAACAAGATTTTTCTTGGGTGATTTAAAACGAATACTATTGATTGAAATTGATTAAAATTTGTAAAAAATATGTTGAGTAAAATTTGAGAATAAGTTTCCTTTTTACTAAATATGTTAAGAAATAAGTTTCTGCCTAAATACCGTGCTGTATTGGAGGTAAACTGCCATCTCGTATTAATGTAGTAATTAGTTAAACAAAGAAAATAGAAAGGGAAAGAAAGAATAGAAATGCGCAAAAATATGCTGACAGATAAAATTCACTTGAAACTAATGCAGAAAAAAAGTCAATCAATTCAACCAATTATCAAAATCCCTTACATGAGCGTTTAATGCTTTGTGGAATAATGAAGAAAACCGAATATACATTTTGGACGCTCATTTGTCAACAAAATGAGTTTGTTACAAACACACAATTCCAAACCGAATTATTTTGATCAATTATCAGATTAAGTCACTGTACCCTTCATACGTTAATACGTTTGTGAACTAGCGGATCGACAGATGGTCATTCCAAATTTGAAATACTTTGGGTGTGAAATCGAAAGCATCCTGATCTCGGTGTAGCGCATTTTTCCCATGATCTGGTCATCACGGGTTCAGGTATGATTGCTTTTACCTTTGTGTTCTATTTGTAAGATGTAAAGACCCCTAACTCCTGTAAAAAGGGGTTGGGCAAATGAGTGTGTAAGTGCTCTTCATATGAGCTGGAGCTCAGATTTCTGCCTCGGGTGCTCATGGGTTTTTACTGTCAGAAGCTACTTTAACCCTCTTTCCATTGTAACGTGGACAAGACATCATTAGATGTTAAATCCGTACATTGTTACTCATTTAGCGTCCTCGTTTTGCTGCTATCGTGTTCAATTATTTTCGGACTACTAAACGGACAAATTTCCTTTGAAAACACTTTGTTGAAAATTTGATACAGTATACAGAAACTGAAATGAAGTTTCAAGTGACACAAATAATACTCAAAACCTGGAAAGCGAAATGAAATCCTTTATTTTGTTAAAATTTAATAATATGGAATACATTAAATATAATTAGTATTATGTGGCTTTTTTTCTGTTACACTCATCTTTAATTAGGAATATGTTTCATACATGAAAAACTTAATATTATGAAAAATGACGATATAAATACTTGATATACCTTCTTCCTACAATCATCCTGCAAAAAATTGTAATTTTTCTGAAGTAATTGATGTATTAAAAAATCATGCATTAAGCAATTATAATCAATATTAAGATTTATATTATTATTATTAATTTTTTTTTTTGCTTTACAAGAAGTGACTTCTTGCATCCAGGGCCCTTTGAAGAGAAGTCTGGCTCTACAACTCCTCTGAAGAAACGCGGATAAATAATAATGAATGACCGAGCAATCACAACAGCGACAATGATGGAAACTGAGGTTGAATCCTTAGGACTACCACCGGTAACGGTAAAACCTTTCCCTAAGAAAGTACGTCTCGTCATCAATGGGAGTAACCAGACCCCCACCTTTTCGTGTATTCTCCAGGGTGGTGAGACCTTCTTCTTCTTGCATACAGCCGACCACCCCGTCACCACTGAACGTAGCAGTATTGATAGGATTTGCTGTGGAGGTTGGTGAGACCAACCACCATGTTGGATGTTTCCAGTTCAGAAGTTCCTTACAAGGTGCCTATCCCAAGGCGGATTATTTAAAGTATATATCCTTATTAAAATTTGAACACGATTTATTTATTTAAAGACTGTCAGTCGGTCTGTACTTTTATTTGTGCGTAAATGCAACGATTGTGAAACTAAAAGCTTGTGTAAATGGAATTTGATTCACAGTTTTAGCATCTAAATTGTAGATTCTTATCATTGTTAGGTGATTTAACTCAAGCATTTATCCAAATCGTCAAACAGTTCACTATCTATCGGTCTGTACTTCATACATATAAACGAATAATGCAATGATTTATCTAAATTAAATTTTATATGCGATCTTGTGATTATAATTGTCAATTGACAGCAAATATATTATTCAATATATTTAATCTCATTTGTTTATATATATATATATGTACCCAAAACTTTTATGCCTCTATGTTATTGCTAAAGTGAAATGCATTTCTGTAATTTCGAAACAAATTATCAAAATAAGATAATTTTAACATAATTTTACATAATGGATAAAATAAAATTAGTTTTATAACAATACAATTCCGATGCTTAAGAATACTTTGTTGTGGAAATCCTGAGTATTTAGCTCTGTATAAGAGATTTAATTGAAATAAAATAAGTTTAATAATTCTGATGAGCTGATTGCCAGAATCGTTGAATATTTTTATGAAAGTTGTTTGAATTGATGTACAATAAAATTAGTTTAACATGTTAGATATTAGAAAGTAATATTTCATTTATGCAGAAAACAGCTTGTACAGGTAGCAAAACTATGGCATAATGCACTCAAAGAAATCAATCTTTGTAGAAACTCACAACACAAAATTTTAATTTGGTAACACTTATAGCATGAAAGTGAACATACTGAGCTCACTCAGTGAACGTAACTTCGGTGTGTTAAAATTCTTATGTGAGCGCTCAAATTTTTATAGCCTTCTGACAAGGTGCCATGTCAGGGCAGCGATGACCTGGTGGTAAGGTTTCGGCTTCGGAACCGGAGGGCTTCAGGTTCGGGACTCGATACCACCGAAGAACCGTCGTATAAAGGAGTCTCTAAAGGTTAAATCTATCAGACCAAACGCCCTCTCGGTGATGTGGTTGTGGTGCGAAGAAGGGAATGCCACCTCAGGTATCGTCCTCGACATCTGACCGTGGTTCAAAATTACAAAGTCCGAACCAAAATAGTCCTAGTGTTGCTTAAAAATGGGACTTTAAAGTAACTAAACTAAATTAAGGTGTGATGTTACATATCTCTAGATATCGATTCCTAATAGAGGAAGACACTATTTCTTGTATTAGTCAGTTATTTCTTTATTGTTATGACTCGGAATTCTATTTTCGTTTCGAAATCAGTTTATTTCTGCAGAACACAAGATAGGGAATTTCATGAGACTATTTACATAATGATGATAGAAACTGATCAGAGAATTTTTGTAGTAGACTGAAATTAATCAAATGTTTCGTACATCAAAAGTATGAATAACGTAATGTACAGAATTCTGTCCTTAAAGCAATCACAGCCTATTCTACTTAAATCAAAACCGGATTGCCAGACTCCAAGCTGGGATAAGATGAAACGCAAATCATAAAATAAAAATAAACAGGAGGTATAAAACTTGTTAAGAGTGGGAACATTCATCATTAAAGTTGCCAAATTACTCGCCAAGGTGGGAATAATTGACCTGGCATCCATTCAGAGTTATATAAAATTCTAGTAAATCTCTTTTCAACATAAAAGACACGTGATATTCGTGGCAAACTATGACAATATTACTAAAACTTCAAATAATTTTTGCCCTTAATTTTATTATCAGATAGCTAAAAATTATTCATTGAAAATTGAATTGCATTAATTGATCATATGGCAGTTGAATTATGAAAATAATAAAATAATGAATTGTCATCGAAAGCCTCCCAAATATACAAAATTTAATCATTATTGTACATCACGGAGTAAAAATTCAATTACGATGCTCTATCTTTGAAAACATGAAGTAATTAAGATTAAATAAAAATTCCTTGATAAATGATCCTATCATGCTAAACAAAATAATAATTAATATAAAAAATTTTATTAGATCCCACAAGGCGACTGGAATCCTTTATTTGGAATTCGTAGTTTGAAAATTATTAATTTCTAAAATAAAGCTGATGTCAATGCGATATCCCAATTATAATTCCACAAAAGGGTTGCTAGATGTGTTTCAAATTACTAAGCCACTCTCCAGCAAGCTAGTGGAGATTTAGAGAGTTAAGCCTAATCTGTTACTCACATCTGGCAGGAGATTAACTTTAATTAGGAAAGATTAGTGATACTTTAATACTTTATCAAGCTGTGAATGAGGTATTATGATTTCCTTAAAACTGATTAGCATTGCTATCTATCTCAGCTTATTATCTTAAATCCTTACGCTTCGTTTGCTAATTGTTGTCAGCGCTGAAGCACCAGAAAAGCTTTAGTAGAATTTGCAAATATTAGTTCAAAAGACAAGTTTAATTATGTCATATTTATTCTGGAATGTCTTGAAATATCACGTTAATTATCTAATGGATATTAATAAGATTTTATTAAAATCGAACACACAATTATATGCACAAATACTGTGGAACTTTTATTTTTATTCAAAAGGAATAAAAGTAGTTTGGAAAAATAAAATCCCAAAACAAAAGTTCATTTAATCTTTTGTTTGGATGGATGCAAAAAAAAAATATGTCGCAATTTTAGAAAAGGAAGAGACATTGGATAAAAATCAAAAATTATGATAAGATCAGTATAGATAGTTTTAGTCACATAAGTTTAACTCACATAAAAATTCTTGTTTAACTCACATAAAAATTCTTGGAAGTCGAATGAAACAGATATACAGCGTGGTCACAAAATAACTTCCCGTGTTTGGCGGCTTTGAAGCTAAAACAAATGAACGGAATGATTCATTTCGTATACTGACTACAGAAGGCAGGGAAAGATGAATTCTGCAGAAAAAAATGGTACCAAAAGTAGGGGTACCCATAGGAGAAATATTGGCGTTACTTTTACGTACGAACCAGAAAATTTCATGCCGAGATGAATTATGCAAAATTCCTAGTGATTGGATGAGAGCAATGCCATGCATTCTTTGTAGGCCGAATTAACTGTTCGCTCTTGTCTATTGATGTGTTCTTGTCTGTTAGCGATTGACTGTTTACATGTGCTTAATATGGATCATGCCTTACCTCAGCATGCTTTACTGGTAAAACTGTTCTACACAAGACACTGTAATGCCTTGGATGCTCTTAAGCAAATCCGCATGTCTGGAAACAGAAAATAAGATGGACTGCTATGAACATCGAAAC
This sequence comes from Argiope trifasciata, assembly GCA_026543055.1. NCBI lineage: Eukaryota > Metazoa > Arthropoda > Arachnida > Araneae > Araneidae > Argiope > Argiope trifasciata. The sequence goes on along the minus strand of JAPMOQ010065301.1, from coordinate 1,270,323 downwards.
TTATATTTACGCCCAGCATTGGAGAACGACATAAACCGCATGCAATATGTTGTACATAGGGAAGGTCAAAGTATTGAAAATGCTGCACGGTGTCCAGTAGATCTTAATGTTGATAGATAAAAGATTACTTTCTGTGTGTTTCTTGAATTCTTTCATGACTTTAGCCTCACATTGCCAGTATTTCCTTTATTGGAACTTTTGGTATTAATTTTTTTCTTAATCACTTTGATAGGGCTTGGGTCTGGGGAGACATTATTTTGCAGAAACCACGCAAGAATTTTGAGCCCTGGCACAACTATGTGTCCATGTATTCCCCAAAATTGAAAAAAAGTATTCTTATTTAATAAAACGTACTCTTTTTTAATTTTGCCAATCTAAATATATCGGCGGCAACTTGCTGATTCTTTGGGGTGAATCATTTTGCGAGTGGGCACCTAAAAGACAAAATGATCAACGTCATGCGGTAAATCTTTTAGTGAGTGAATATCTAAAAAACGCAAGGATCAACATCATTCGATGAATCTTTTAATGAGTGAACCAAGAAAACACAATATTCGGAGAATTAGTGAATGAACGTCTAAAAGATACAGTGATCAACATCATTTGAAGAATCTTAATGAATGAACATCTAAAAAACACAATATTCATCGTCACTCGGATAATTAGTGAATAAACGTCTAAAATACACAATGATCAACACCACTCGTTGAATCTTTTTAATGAATGAACATCTAAAAAACACAATATTTATAGCCATCCGATAAACTTTTTAGAAAGCGAACATTTAAAAACCCAATGATCAACATTATCCAGTGAATCTTTTAGTGAGTGAACATCTAAAATACACAATGATTAGCATCATTTCCCAAATAGTCACTATAGAGAATTTAGCAAGAATAATTCGAATTAAAATGTATCCAAACTCCATCTATAGTTAATAATTTAATGTTAAAAGATTGATAATTTAAAAAAATGCACTTAAGAATCTATTTCTGGCATTTTTTACAATAAAATTATATCTAAGGTAGCAAAGAATTTAAAATTCTATTATTTCTTTTATTTCCTAGAGCATTTCCTTTTAATTGTGAAGACACGAAATATCTCAGCCATAATCTCATGCTGGCGACTCAAACAGTCAACTTAACCACTAAATTTACTCCCAACATAATCAAGACAAGACGTGTCGAGATCTGCCCAGTCAATTTGCATCCTCATAAATTTTCCACGTGTCATAAACCTATCGCGACTCGTAAACGCAGTCAGCTACACTCAGATTCTTAGCGAGATGGATTAGGGGTGGGTTTCACTCGGTTATCACGTGACTTATTCTCGGGGATTCTGCAGGAAATTATCTCGGCTCAAATCTGTGCCATCCACGCGTGACTCTACCATTCCTCTGGAAAGGACGCTGCTGCGAATTTAATGAGCTTCCCAATGGTACATTTATGTGCGCAGAAGATCTAGATATGTCATGTCCCGCAGTTATCACACCGCAGAGAAATGCATTCGGTTTGCCGGGGTTTCTTCACAAATGAAACTATGCGAGTCAGGAATGCAGTGGTAAATGCATTATTTGGTACGGCAACCATCAAAATTATTTATTTAATTCACCAGTTCTCATCATTTCGGTCTTAGAGAGGATACTCTTTCAGGTCTTCTTCCGAAATCATTCTAGGCAGATCCAAATTATTAAATAGGCGAAATAAGTACTAATCTTGGATCTCTTAATTTTTAAGGTCCCCAAGTTCCCAAGAGTCTTAGTGGTATTATTATCATTTTTACTTTACTTTATTATTATTATTTTTAATTATTTTACTTTTTACTTTATTATTTTTTTACTTTGTCGTATACATAACATGGGGAAAGCACAGTAATCTTCAAAAAAATGAACTCGATATTTTAACGGATATCCATATTTTTGACTTCCAAAAACCCATTTTTAGAAAATACCAGTTTGTCAGTGATAAAACAAAGATAGAGGGACGCGGTGGCAAGGTCTCGGCTTCGGAGCCCAAGGGTTTCGGTTTCGAGACCTGAGTTCACATTAGAACAGCCGTGTAAGCGGATCTGGTGCATGTTAAATCCATCGGGACAAAACGTTCCCCCACTGATGTGGTGTAGAAGCTTGGGGAGGGTTAGTGCCGGTTCAGGTATCGTCCTCGTCATCTGACCATGGCTGAAAATTAAAGCGAGACGTTAATATCTCTAAACTAAATTGTGACAAAGATTATACAAAAATTCTTTGAGCCAGACGCTTGAAATTTAGTATTCTGTTTTTACACCAATTTTGCATTTTTATGAAAATTTTGTGTAAAACTTTTTCAGAGGATGTTCGTATGTTCGACTGTTTGAATAAAAGTTAACACAATAACTACAAAATAAAGAGAGCAAGATAGATACAATTTTAAAAAAACTGATTTATCATCTATAGTGTAGACATCTATCAAATTTTGAGCCAAGTCTGATTTAGCTGAAAGCTGAATTTACTTTCATTTTATTATAAAGGTAATTCACTCAAGCTTATACAGATTAAATCATATACTATTTTTATTAACTTTGGGGCATAATTCAAATAATATTCAAATTAATTATCGTCGGAAGTTTTATGTAATGCTATTTTGCAATACCAAAGAAAAATTAGGACTTCATATACGAAAAAAATTCTAATTTAAATGTTATTTAAATAATGTCTAAAAAGTTTTGGCATTTGTTTCAACACTAGGTATAAAATTGGTTTTTAATTTCATATTATAGGTATAAAATTAAAGGTACAATGTATTAGGTATATTTTTTAATACTCTATACATTGAAATCCAACTTTTTCGAAAACAATATGCTGGTAAGGGTCTTGTTAATTTGTCGAAGTTTGTTGTTTAAAACTATTTATGTAAAAAATTTTTTAATCTGAGATCTTAGAGCTAAAAGCGGTCTGAAGATCAGTAAGAAGTTTGAGAATTTATTTTCTTTCTCTTTTAACAAAAAATGAATTAAAAGAGGATAATTCTTAGTTGTTGACTGTTTAAGCAAATATATGTTTAAACAGCTTGCTAATGTTCTTAGAAAATTTTCTCCCCCTGAACTCTTTTTGGAGAGCGTCTGTAGCGAACAGAGTGACGGCTCCGGTTATCCAATCAGACAACATAGAGTTTATTTTCTTTTTGATATCCAGGCGTCTATGACACTCATAGTTTCATTGAAGAAACGTTTGGGACGTTTCAGGATTCATTGAATTAATCCAAATCTAATTCTAGTTTGCGTATTATCTTAGTTATAACGAATATAGTTATGCAGTTATAAAGATACATATAGAGTTTTTAGATTCGAAGAATAATTACTTTTTTGAATAAGAAATATAAAGAAAGCAATGAAATCGTCAGAGCTCGAACTCGAAATTTCGTTGGATTTCCTCTTTTTAGATATTTCTGAATTATTTTTAAAACACATTTTTGAGAAATGTCTCTCTGTATAAAAATAGTCTAATAATAGTCTGTCATTTTTACTCCAAATTTATAGATTTCAATCAAATCTTGTTCAAAATCTGTTTAAAAAAACTTAGTCTATATGTCTTTTCGAATATCAGTTAACATTACGACTGCAAAATGAGGACAACTAAAGAGAATCAAGCGCACAGAATTTTTATCTTTAGGATAGATATCCAGTTTTGTACTAGTACCAACAAGTAGGGCCGCGGTTGCCTGGCTGGCCGAGCGCCAGTCTCGCAACCAAAAGGTCGCGGGTTCTGTCCTCGTCTCGACCAAAGACCTTCGTGATGGTTAATGACAGTTGGGGCACGTTAAATAGGTCGTGACTGCAAAGTCCTCTAAGTTCCCATAACTAAACGGTACCTCTGGGGGTACTGAACCAGGGATGAGTCGGTCTCTGATTTGGATCTAAATTCTGACTTGCAGATGGATGAATGAATGAGTTCGACAGCCCCCTGAAAAGGGTGGTGTCGTATGTGTTCGAGCAAAGTCGTACTTTCACCTTAACGGTGCTCGTTAACAACGAAATGCGCCCACTTCTGCCTTAATTTGAAAGACCTCTGCTCATTAGGGCTTGGTATGACCAAGGGGCAATAGACTCACCACCAACAAGTGGTTACCATCAACAAGTTTGTACTTTCAGAAACATGCAAAGGCGTTAATTGAAAAATACATTATTTATGGTATAGAACTTTGTGGTTACAAATACCGTTTTTAGCCAAATTTTTGTTTTAGTCGATTTAGTAAAATATGTTTAAACAGAAATTCAATTTCATACAACAATTCTGATACTGCTAACTCCATATCGGTGATTAATCCCCATTGATTGCACATTAAATTCAGTAAAAATGACAAAGTCAGGCTAAAGAATATATCGGAACTATAGAACGTAGTGTCATGAAAAGTATTCTCTGGGAAAGCATCCTTTGTATAAAGTATAAGAAAAGATATCTTTTGGGTGACCATATCTGTTTTTTTAAAGAATTGACTTATACAATTAATTTAAGTTTAAGCTTTTCTATACATTTTGAAATAAGAACAAAAAACATTCTTTGAGTATTTTTGAAAATATGACTTTTAATAATAGATTATTAAGATTAAAATCTGACAACATACTATATTAAAGGGAAAATATGGATTACAGAATATATATTATAAAACAAAATATCAAAGGATTGAAGTAACTTAAAAAGAAAGAAGAAAAAGCATAGAATAAAATGTTAAAAATAATTGCTGACTTCCAAAACATTTTACAAATACGCAAATTATATTTTTTTAAATTTTCTATTACAAGCAACACTAATTTTCTTGTTAGTTATTTTGATCAGCACACTAAAAGAATTTTGAAAGTGTTTGAACTCTAACAGCTAGGAAATTTTTGAACTACGACTTCGTAAAATGAAGATAGGCTTTCATATCCAAAAACTGGGGTAATTGTTTGCAATTAAAAATTATTTTTATTTTTAATTTTTTATGATAATTTTAATTTTCCCAAAATATGTTGATAAATGTTAGCAAGGAAATAAATAATTTTTGAAATATCTATAAATAATACGTAGCAGTTTTAACACTTTAAATATCCGTATTCTATTTTGTATAACTTTTTGCGATACAGGTAATTATTTTATTGGTGAATATTCTTTCAAAAATTTAAACTTTTGCAAATTTTAAAGCTTTTGAGAACATTTCCATCATCCTTTCATTTGAAAATATTTCTACGTAAAAATTCCTCAGATTTATTACGTTTATTGTAAAAGGAATATATCACCTTCTATATCCATTTCGAAAATATCTTTAAAATATCACCTTCTATATCCATTTCGAATGTTCCAAATACAAGAAAAGAATAGAGTCTCTTCCATGAAAAAGCTAAGTCTACTTTCGAATGGTGTCGAAATAACATTGGAAAATAGACTTTTATGAAATCGGGAAGTAGACATAAAACACATTGGAAAATAGACTTTTATGAAATCGGGAAGTAGACATAAAACACATTGTACCAAATTTTCTTTTCGAATAAATATCAAAATGTTTCGATGAATACTGCCAAAAAATCTTAGAAAAGCTTACGTAGGGAGTGAAAAGTTCGCAATCCAAGAAATTTTTATTACAATATCACCCTCTATTTCAAATGCTCCAAATACAAAAAAAGAATAACATCACTTGCTTGAAAGAGCTAAGACTATTTACGAATTCTTCCCGAGATAACATTGAAAAATGTAAAACACAGTGCACCAAATTTTCTATGCGAATAAATATTAAATTGTATTCATGAATATGACCAAGAAAATTCTTAGAAAAGCTCACCGAGGGAATGAAAAGTTCACAATCTAGAACGCTAAGCCTGCTTTCGAATTCTTCCCGAGATAACATTGAAAAGTCTAAAACACACTGTACCAAATTTTCTATGCGAATAAACATCAAATTGTATCCATGAGCATGGCCAAGAAAATTCCTAGAAAAGATCACCTGGGGAATGAAAAGTCCACATTCTAGAACATCATTCGGAAAATGAAGCATAAATGTTCCACTCTGAAAGTAAGAAAATCCTTTTGAAATCTTCCGAGTATTTTCTGACTTTACACATGAGATGCTATTTTAGTTTCCTCTGCTTATTACATTTGGACTGTCCAAATCTGCCTTAAAAGAGGCATTATTTATTTTTAAAGGCATTTGAGAAGGAAAGGAAAGGAAAGATAGTCTGGACACGAAGCCTCCTGAGAATTGGACTGGACTGAAATATGGAGAAAAATGAGAATGACATTTTGTTTCCATTTTTATCAGTTACCTACGCCTTTCTTTTATTTCTTTTTCTGTTTCTTTCTGGTAGTTAAAGCTAAATTTGTGCTTTTTTTCTGTCGAATTCGTAGTGTCCGAAATAGGAATTGGATACAAATGAATTTTAGATTTGACCTTGTAAGTAGGTACGGAAATTGAGAACAAATAAGTTGTTTACAAGTGACTTTGACGGATTTTTTGTTGGTTATATTTGTTGTGGAGGGAAACTGAAAACAGGTCAATATTTGTGTCATAAAAACATTTTTGTTTTTCTATCTGCACATGATTGTAGCGAAACGAGTGCATAAGATGATGAAAGAAGAAAAATATTCATGTACAATGAAAATATTAAAATTATATTTCATGTTATTAAAATCTTCTTTGTCATTTTACTGTATTTTATTATATTCTTCTATTTCATATTCTTTTCTAAATTGTTCTATTCTGTTTCTATGTAACTAAACCCCGATTATTAGTTTAGTGACATAGATATATGGAATTTATTGTAGGGAATTAATATATTAATTATTGAATATCTTATAATTTTTCTCTAATACCCAGTGATGTCAAAAAATACCTGTAAATTAAGTATCCCCTTCCCCCAAACAAAAACTGAAAGACTATTGGGGATTAAAAGTTACTAAAAATTTGAATAAAATCTTTTGTTCATGACATGATTTTAATGATTACTTCAGCAAAGTATTAGGTTGTTCGGAAAGTAATTTCGTTTTTTCCTGACAAAGGATTTAATTGCATTTTTCGCACCCAATTTCATACTTAAACCGCAAAATCATTTTATGTTTTAAGAGCTGATATAGCAAGGCTTGAGTGTGAAAAAGTGCAGCTGATTCTTCGCAGTAGTTTTTGGATGGTGCCCTTTTAATATGGAGAGCAATAAACAGCATTTTCGTCATTTTTTTCTTTTTTGCTATAAAAGGTAAAAATGCTGTTCAAGCCAGAAATAAATTAGCCAATATGTGTGGAGAAGATGTGTTAACAGTACATCAGTACCAGAACTGATTTGCAAAATTTTTCCTTCAAATGAGGAGGCCAAAAACCACCACGATCAGTTTTTTTTTACAGCAAAGACCAAAACTTTTATGAGCGTGTAATCATGTTACTACCAAAAATATGGCAAAAGGTATTAGACCAGAATGGCAATTTTATAATTTAATAAATAATTTATTCATTAAACGAAAATTTCTTTTCATTTTGACAAAAAATACGAAATGACTTTCCGAACAACCCAATACAATTAAACTTTAATTTTTAATAGATACATATTTCGTACTTTTATAAAAGAATTAACACGAATGTAAACGCTATATGTTTTTCAGATTTTCTTCTCATCTGTTCATAAATTTGAGCTTTGTTTGAAACTGGATGTGATTAAATTTCAATTAATCGAATAACTTTTTTTGAATCCAAGTATGTTTATAAAAAATATTAGACTAGAAATTCATGTGATTGAAGTGTTGTGTTACAAAACATGTTTCATAATTTATGCAATATCTCAGATTTTCAATAAAATTTTTAAGAATTTAGCATCAACAACAAATTTATTACAGTTTAATAAGGCAAAAAAAAATTTTATGCATTCGTTTGCATTGCAAAAAAGATCAGTAGTGTTTAAAACATGAGCGAATATTTTTTTTTTATCATCATTGGCTTTTGAAATCAAACCATAATTATTAAACTTAATTACATTTCATAAATTAAAAACTTACTTTATGCCAATAACTACTTATCCTGTAAAGAATAAATTACATTTTCATATCTTTTGCATCTACAACGAAAGAGAAAAAATCAGAATAATTTACTCGATGAATAAGATTTCAGTTTTGATACAACAATGAAATAAATATTAATAAAATATGCTATAAAATTTGTAAGATCAACAATAATTGGGCAAAACGTTATGTTATAACTACGATAGAATTATTAAAAAGATAATTTTTGGATTCTATAAGATTATAAAACGATATTTATCAAAAGTAATAATAATATATGTTTTGTGTTGTAATATTTAAAAAAATTATGGCCTGAGGACGTCTAGATTTCGTTTAGTTTTTAGGTAATAAATTTAAAAAATCGCTGAAAGGTGTTTTTACGTTATAAATAAGATAAGTACTCAACACACGTACACAAACATACGCATATTATCATTATTAGTAGAGACGGAGGTGTTATGTAACTCTATGGTAATCAACCCACCTTTATTTTGAGTGCATGTCTGCCTTTAGCCCTTAAAAGAAACAATAACAAAAAGCAAACAAAAAAACCTCACAACTCTTAAATTGTTAATATATCTTATAATTTTAACAAATCACAGACTAAAAAAATGTTAAATATATAACATTTTTTGAAAATTTCCGTCTGTCGGTCAGTCTGTGACAAAGATGACTGAAAAACGCTTTGAGCTAGACAATTGAAAATTGGTATACGGTTTTTGAACGAAATTTATAGATTTTTGCCAAGTTTTGAGTAAATCCACTCAAAGGAAGTCTATCTGTATGGCTATTTGAATATAATTTAACACGAAGTATTGAAAGCTAACAGAGCTAGATATATAAAATTCGATATATAGAATTAATATCAAAAGTTTTCTGTCACATTTCAAATTTTCATCCAAATCCAACAGGATTTGTATCAAAATTTGAAAGTCTGTATTTTTAGAAACTTGGAAACGGGATAGTTCAAAGACATTGTGACTTAAATATATTAAATTTGGCATGAGACTATATGACTACAAAGTTAGTTTTGTGTCAAATTTTTGTTTTAATCGGTTGAGAAAAACGCTTCTGAAAAATAAATTTGATTTTCAGATACATTTAAAAACAAATCTGGGATTAATCGTCAACAAACTTATCCCGGATGATAAATAAAATCACGTCAAAAGTTAATATTTCATAACTATTGTGCACCAGTATCATGGAAATCTTTTTCTGGGATCAAGCTTTTATTAGAAAGTATATGCGAAAATTTTGTTTGGATGGGACTAAAAATTATACTACACATTGATTATGAAAATAGTTTAAAGAAATCGAAATTTTAATGATGAACATTTTGAAGAAACATTGTAGCAAAAGCTATAACTTTTTTTCTGGAATCTGTTATTAAATCATTATCTAAAGAAACAGAGGAAAATCCTCCGAAAAAGCCGTTCTTTGGAAAACATATAAGCATTCTCCCAATCGATAAACATTTTTAAATACAAATTGATGAAATTTTCATCATTTCTACTAAACAGTGATATTTCATCAATATATTTGGGCAGCGGTGGCCTAATGGTAAGGTCTCGTTTTCAGAACTGCAGGGTTTGATTTTCGAGATTTGATTTTTCTTATGAACATGTAAGCGGGTCTGATACATACTAAATCAATCGGGCCAAACATCCTGTCGCTCGTGTGGTATGGAAGCTGGGAGAGGGTGGTGCAAACTCAGATGTCCCCCTCGCCTTCTTCTTCTTGCATACAGCTGACAACCCCTCCAGTGGTGGCGGGGTGGTCGGCTGTATGCGATTCAAAATTGCAAGGTTTGTTTGAAAATAGCCTTGATGTTGCTTTAAGACGGGATGTTAATGTAACTAAATTAAAATAAACTCAATAATATTTTAAAATAAGGAATTTAAAATTGAATATGATTTTTGAGAATAAAAATAGTTAAAAAAGAGAAGCAAAGATAATATTCCTCCACCACTTTCCAACCAATACTATTCCAATAGCAATTAAGCGGCATCGATTCTAAATCTCCAAAGAAACTAATATCGGTCGCCAATAGAACCAAAAGCTCTAATCCCCCCACTTCCTTTTTATAGCCAAACGATGCGCACAACGTTGCCAATTCCGCCTAAAAGCAAGACACGCATCATTTATTTAAGATCGACGTTCGAGATGACGTCCCAAACACGGAGAGACCTAAATGGCGATCTTGCACGGAGATAAAAAGGACGCCGTCTGATCGTTCGCCAGAATCATTTACTTAATGCAGGGGATCATTTACGGTCGGGTATCAATGAATGTCAGGAAAACAGAGATCAATGGAATTATTTATGTTTATCTGGTACCAGAACTTGTTTGCAGCTCGTTAATGGGAAAAGTTTAGGATCGATTTATTTATTACAATGTAATTCATTCCTTTTTTTTCTGTCCCAGACACTCAGAAGAAACATCTTTTTATTCATTTTTTTTATTAAGGTTTTTTGTGTGTTTATGCTGGTGACCTAAATGGAATGACCTGAAAAGAGGATGGAAAGTATTAGTGAAATTCCCAAAAGTATTCACAAAAATGTTAAATTATTTTCTTTTTAGAACTTAAAAGCTTCTATTGTATTAAAAATAATTTAGAAAAGTAATTTATATAATAATATTCGTGTCCCATTATGGAAAAAAATTGTATTTTAAAATGTCAAGCGAAGGAATAAGAAAAAGTTTGAAACTAGTTCAAATTTGTTATTTTAAACATGATATAAATATTATTTAATATAATAGTAAAGTGTGTGTATATATGCAGCAAAAATTCTCTATATTTTTTTAAATTATAGGAAACATTGCAAAGAAATAAAATTTTTATAACTTAAAAATATTTTTGAATTTTGTTGTTTCTTATAGCATTTGTCGAAAGAGAAATCCACTGATAAAGTCAGTTATTTTAAGCGGAAATTTAGACTCTCATGATTTTTTAGTGGCGCCATCTAGAGTCAAGAGTATAATTTCGCTACTCTTGCGTCCCAAACCCTTTTTACTGGGTGCACTTCATTCATACATCTTATTCACTCATTTATAGACAGCATTTAAGATTTGAATCAGAGAAAAATCACCTCTGGTCCTAGTATCCTAGTGGTATTGACTCGACTTGGAGGACTTTGTGAACACGACTGACATATATTTGCACCAGCTACCTGATGCACGAAGAGTCTTCAACCCATAGGGTTCGAATCCACTACCCAAGAAATGCGAGTTCTACGCCCTACCAATCAGTTAAGTAGCGCATAGAGCTTGATTTTAAATTTAAAGTAGCATCAGCTTTTTTTTGGGTGCTACAATAGGTTCGAAATAATAAAAAAAATTAAATGAAAAAACGTTTTTATTGTGCTATGAAAATTGATAGTTTTATTTCCGGCATCAAATTTGATAGTTCTATATTCTATAGAACGTCCTAAATGATTTTTGTATGAAGCATGCCGTATTTGTAAGTTTTACAAACATCTTTATTACTGTGAGAATCAAGATATATTTAAAAAGTTTGAAAAGTAGAAAAAGTCGCACCTCAATTCCAATTCATTGGCCAGATATGGTCAATTTTTATTTCATGTGGAAACTCACGATAAGTAATCAACCATGTACCAATACTAATATTTGGTAGAAATATCAAAATACTATTTCTCTATACATTTTTTTTATCCTGAGCTCTCAAGTTTTTACCTCTCAACTTTTTTCACCAAATTTTTATTTCTCATGAAAGCTCATTAATTTCTAGATACGCAAAGTAAGGTAGCTTGCTTATCTCCTCGAAAGTTATTGCCAAATAAAACCTCAACAATAATGCGACCTCTCCAATATTATTTGTCTAATTACTATAAACATATTTAATTAATTATAAAAGAAGTTAATCAATCAAAATATACAAAATATACTAGTTTATTATGCAGCTATATTTCAAAATATAATATTCCTTTCTTGTAATATAAAGTATCTCATAAAAGTTGATTGACATTATTAAATGAATATTGACATACGAGGAAAATCACTAAATGCAGCTAGTAGTAATTAAAAATATATCTAAATAGACCATTTTAAACACATGCTCATTAAACTATGTTTAATATGTAGCCTAGAATTAAAAAAAAGGATATATAGCTTTTTACTTGCTCTAATTCACACCTGCACATTACTTCAGGAAAAATTCTACCTTAAATGTATTTTCACAGGGACAACAGCTTTAAGTCAACAGAAAATAGACACACTACTCTAACTTATCCTATTTCTCTTGTCCTGTCAACCGATTTGGAATCAACGTGATTTCACAAAACACGAAATATCTTTTCTAAGCCACTCTACAAAAGATGTTCCTGTTTGGAGAAAAACGCAGATTGGAAAAGGAAGGGGAAAAAGAAGTCCGCAGTAACTTTACTCAACACCAAGAAAAATAAATTTATACTCTTATTTTCTAGCAGAAAATAACTCCTTCAGATAAATGAAGTAAGCGAAAGTAAGGACTGTTTTTATATGATGTTTCTGTTGTTATTGTTTCTAATGGAACTTGTCCTTGACAAGTCAGCTGACTAAAGAGAGATAACGATTTAATCCGAATTTCCGTCTCTTGTTTTCTCAGTGGTGCCATCTAGGGCTAAGAGTACGAGTTAGCTACTCACGCGTCACAGCTCTTTTTTACGGGACAGACATCATTCACTCATAAACAGATCGTAATTTAGACCTGAATCAGAGAACGATCATCTTTTAATCAGAGCCCTCAGTTCTAATACTCTCGACATGGAGGACATTGCGACCACGACAGATTTATATGCGCAACAGTCACCGCATTCACGGTGATTCTTCGACCGGTGGGGTTCGAACTCGAAATCTAAGGGACGCCTTACCTACCAGACCATCTTGGCCTATATTGTTTCTTAAAATTGGGATCTAAAGTCTAAAAATTTTTAATACATTTTTCTAACTTCCATTTGAGAATACATAAAATTAAGAGCGATATGGTGATACATTAAAAATTGTTACCAAATTTTGTATATTAGTATAGAAAGAAAAAATATGAATTAAAAATGTAAGAATAGTTAGAAAATGAAGAAATGTTAGAAATGATACGGACATATGGATGATTTTCGTTTATTAAGCTATGTAAGATGCAGTTCCTTGTTGAAATCGATACAATTGAAGTTTTTAGAAACATATCGACTGATTTCGAGAATTTTCTGCCAAATTACATGCTGTTCTATATCAAAATGCTGTAAACAATCAATTAAATACATTGTCTTGAGCAAGCGATATGATATATGCTTTTCTTAAATGACTACGCATAGGATATTTGGAAGATAAATAAATTAAAAATCATGTCCCTACTACAAATAAAAACGGATGTGAGAATCTGGGCTTTTACACGTATGTGGGTTGGTGTCCTTGAGACTGTATCATTTACGTCATCAAATTAGGTGCATACATATATACTTTGGAGGGTGGGAATATGCTCTTCGAAATTTTTTTGATTATATTTTAGTTCACAAATGATAAAATTAAGATTTAAAAATATTGTTTTCTTTGTGAATCAACTGTGGTAGTTATTTGTCAGCGATTTAAGCCGAGTGAACTTCTCTTTTTTTAGTAGCGCCAACTAGAGCCAAGAGAAAGGCTTAGCTGTTTCATGGTCACATTTGCTTGCACAATTCCTTTTTATAATGAGGCACATTGACACCCATCACAGACAGAACACAGAAGAATATCCATGCCCAACCCGGGATTCGAATCTGGGATTCCCAAATCACGAGGGAGACGCGCAACCTGGAATTCTGGTTCATCAGCTCTGAAATACGATTTTCATTTCCACTTTTATTTCGGATTAGAAATATTTTTGAAATTTCCTTCCAGTGTAATTTATTGCAGATTGATTCAGTTAAATTTATGTTTATCAATGGAATTGAATCAGGCTTTACAACTGTATTCTATATTAATCACTTAACAGCCTAAAAACACAACAACCTGGGCTAGCAAGTTACCGAAGGTGGCTAGTTTATAGTTAAAAAAACAATTTTCAACATGTTTAGCTTAAAGCTGAAATCAATGTATAAATTCATGCCCATTTTGGCATCATTATTGTGTGTAAAATGCAATTAAATATGCATATTTCAGAGAAATGTTTTAATTATGTATTAATTCTTTAATGAAAATACATTCTTACAAGTAACGACTTTTTTCTCATTGTTTCTTCCGTTTAACTCTTTAAACAAAACCCCTTTGAACATTTTTTATATCGCCCTATCTTCTCTCCATTTAGTAGTTACTGCGTCATTTTCTTCCCAATTCTACTTTAAATGGCTTCTCTTTGGAGTGACAACAGCTCTAAAGGTCACAGAATGAAGACATACAACTGCAGACGTCTGCCCCATCTCATCTTCCACTAACCAATCAGCTGACTTCTGGAATCAGCGCCATTTCACAAGACACGAGGCCTCGCTCCAGCCAGCTTCTAAAAGAATTTTGTTTCTTGAAAGAACGCGGGTTGAAAAAGGGAAAAAAAAAGGCAGTCACTTTACTTAACAACGGGGGAAAATAAATTTCAACTCGTATTTTCTTGCAGGAAATGATCGTTTCAGAGGGATGAAATAGGAGAAAGAGGGAATATATGTGCAATGCAGTTTCTCGCCAGAGATTGGGATATAAAGTTAAAGAGCTTTCTTGTAATTTTTTTTTCTGACTTCCGTTTTGAAAACGTATAGAATAACGAGTTCGATCGAAGCAAATAGGGCAGTATTATGTAAAGTTGCTCTTATTCTAAATTTTGTGTTTTAACAAGAAAAGAAAAGTGAAACAAAATTGGAAAAAAAAGGATTATTACTGAATGAAAAAGATATATTTATCATTTTTATTTTCTGAGATATAAATCATGAGATAGTTATCCCTGGAGAGTATTAAGACAAAAAGTTTAAAATGTGTCGACCACTTCCATAAATATTATTCCTTCAAGCTGTCTTTTGTTTATGTATTCTAATTTTCTTGTCTAGTAAGAAATGTAAAACTATTTCAAATACTTTATTCAGAACTTATTGATTACAATAAAACTGTTAAAAGCTTTTTAAAAGCAGAAAGGATTTTGATTTATCTATTAAACAGTTTTAATCAAGGAACATAAATTAATTTAAGGCTAATTACATGCTTATATGACAATTATATATAATTAAACCTAGTTATAAATGTTTTAAACTAGTCGGGTGACATTGATATACGATCTTTACACTAAAATCGCAGTTTTCTATCAATTTTACAATAAAATTTCTTCAGGGGAAATCCGTTTATACGATTGTTTAAATATAAGTTAACTCAATAACTACAAAACAAAGGGAACTATGTGAAAGTTAACTCGATAATTACAAAAAGAAGGGAATAATGTATAAGTTAACTCGATAATGTCAAAACGAAGGGAACTATGTATAAGTTAACTCGATAATGACAAAACGAAGGGAACTATGTATAAATTGATAATTACAAAACGAAGGGAACTATGTATAAATTAACTCGATAATTACAAAATGAAGGGAACTATGTATAAGTTAACTTGATAATGACAAAACGAAGGGAACTATGTATAAATTATCTTGATAATTACAAAACGAAGGGAAATATGCATAAGTTAACTCGATAATAACAAAACTAAGAGAGCTATGTAGGTAATCGGTATAGAGAATTATCATCTATAGTGTAAACGTCTATCACATTTTCAGCCAAAACCAACAACGATTTGACTATCTATCTGTCTGCACTTTCAAAACTGAAATGCGATAATTCCAAAACCCAGTGACTTCAATTTATTTAATTAAGTATAAGAATTTTTGATTATAAGCACGGATTTGTATCAAATCTTCGTATCAATTGATTGAAAAATTTTTGCTGCAGCACAAATTCGATTTTCGAATAATTTTAGCCATATACTAGGGATTGATAGTTAAGGATGGCATAATAGAATCAATAAAAGGGCCAAATTAAAGCCCAAAAGTTAGTATTAAGTAACAATTGTACATTTATGCCATGGAAGGCATTCTCTAGTGTGACAAGTGTATTGGAGAGTAAGGAAGAAAATTTTGGAGCGATTACTCCGTATCAATTGATACGAATTTATTAATTTTAAAAAAGGCGCTTAAATCTCATATTAATGATCTAAAATTTATCTGGACTATGAATAAACATTATTTTGTAGATATCATTGCACTGCTGATCCAATTACAATTTGTACAAACATTGTCGTACGATCGATGTAGTTGAAAATCCAAGCAAATGGTGAAATTTGCATGTTGAGCAAAACATCCGATTTAAATATCTTCTATTGGTAATTTTTGGCTGGTGGTCAGTTTTCAAAAGAGCACGGGAATTTGGGATTTTCTTGTTTTATACTATCAAGAAAAATTCATAAACATATAATAGAAAATAAAGGTAAAAAACAAACAAAAAAAAAACAAAATTTTTTCACTTCTTGAATAAAAGGAAGAGTTTGGTTATATTAACGTCCCGTTGTAAAGCCACACTAGATCTATTTTGAGACGGGCCTCGTAATTTTGAACAGTGGTCAGATGACGACCCCGAGTATTACCATTTTCTCTAAGCCACACCAGAGGGAGGGTATTTGGCCTTGACAGATTTAACATGCAACTGCCCCCCTTGCACGACGATTCTACAGTGGAATCTGGTCTCGAACCTGAAACTCTCCGTCTCATAAGCCGAGACCATACCACCGTGGCACCAATAATGTGAAGAAAGTATTCCAATAAGGAAATAATTCGAACTCGGCATTTGATGAATCTCCATATTTCAAACCTCTTTAAGTTTGGTAGTATTATATGTGTCTATCTATAAACATAATAGCTCAAAAATCCTTTGAATTTGATGGAAGGAATTTGGCATATGGCCTGACGCAGATTTGTAGATTTCATTCAAATTTTGAAATCTATTCACAGGAAATCTGTCTACCTTTCTGTTCGATTGCAAGGGAGCTCGATAACTCCAGAACTCAAGGAGGTAAATAGATCAAATCAAACCGCTAAAATATGAAATTTTGAATTAATTTCGTGTAAGATTCATCTTCCTTCTCATGCATGTAAGAGCGATAATTCATAAACGGAAGAACTTGAATAAATAACATTTAATATGCCATCTTTTGACTACATCTGTGGTTCATTAGCAAATTATGGTGTTATTTGGCCAAAGAATATGTATTCTCATAATATATTTCCTAAAAATGATTCACGCTAAAGATTTGTATTTAATAACGTTTTCTAGCTACAGTTCTACTGATTATACGAACAAGTTCTTTCAGAGTGCTACTGTATTGTAAACGTTCAACTACACCATATTTCGCTACTCTATTTTCAGTTGCACAATGGACCAGAGATACCCGTGACTGGATGATTGATTGATTAAAAGTGATTAGAACAGTGCAATAACTTGGGATTTAATTGTATTTCAATATAACAAGATGAATAAGTTAATGTCTATTGGCATTTATCATTCAAAAGCTCTCTGACTAAATAGCCATTGGGATTTAATCCGATTTTTTTTGTGTGTCTCTTTTTTTTTAAAAAGCATCATTTAGGGCCAAGAGTACGAATCACATTCTCATGCGTCACAACCCCTTTTACGAGGCAGACTTCATCTCTACATTTAATTAATTCATCAACGTATCGTAATTTAGATCTGGATCAGAGAATGATCACCTCTGAACCAGAATTCTCTAGACATGGAGGACATTGTGATCACTACAGAATTATACGCGCGCCAGCCACCACCACACACGAAGGTCGGAGTTTGAACCCACAACCCAAAGGATGTGAATCCAACGCCCTACCAAATAAGCTTCCCGGCAGGCAGGAATAATGAATAAATCTGATGTAATAAGTAAAATAAGATAGCACAAATTTCACGAAGCCAAAAACCCAAAATGTAGAGTATCAAGGATATGTCAGCGAATATGCACTAGGCATGCTCTCTTGAACATTGATTGCATAGACACAAATGGCATCATTTATAGAGAATCCTGAATGATTGTCGTTAGTTGGTATTAAGTCAGAAATGTAAGTTGGCATGGAATCACCTAAATCCCTTTATGCTGTTTTACTGTTTGCATTGTAATTGTGTATATTGATTAGGTATTTATATTGCCAAAATTTAATTCTTAGCTCCACAGCAAATCTTAGTTTACCTTTCTACTAACGTCTTTATTATATTTATATTATATTATATTTATATTATTTGCTTTAAATTAAATTCTAATTAAAATTCCCCAAGCCCCATATTCTTTCTTTCCTAAGTACATTTGTTCCAAATTACATGGTTCTAAATCAAACCATTTGTCCGGTATAGAATACCTGAATTCTTAGTTTATTTCTGTATCGTCTAGTCTGCTTGAAGACCAGTTGGTTCTCTGGTATATTGCTAATGTTTACTTTCAATTAAATTCAAATTAAAATTCCTCGAGCCTCATAGTCTTTCTCCCCTTGTATATCTGTACCAAATTTCATAGCTCTAATACAAATCGTTAGTCTGATATAGAACGCTCTGAATTTTTAATTTATTTCTGTAATTCCTTGTCTCTTTGATGGCCAATTGGTTCGCTAGTATATTCTTTATGTTTTTTCAATTAAACTCTAATCAAAATTCCTTGACCTCTTTTTCTTTCTCTCCTATGCACATTTGTACCAAATTACTTCACTCTAAATCCTCCCATTTGTCCGATACAGAACACTCCAAATTATTAGATTATTTTTTGTACCTACTAGTCTCCTTGACGACCAGTTGAATAGCTGATGTATTGCACAAGTTTGCTTTCAATTAAATTCTAATTAAAATTACCTGAGCTTCACATTCGTTTTCTCCAAATTATATCTGTACGAAATTTAATAGCTGTAAATCAAACCCCTTGTCAGATACGGAACATTCTGAATTATTAGTTTATTTTTGTACCTACTAGTCTCCTTGACGACCAGTTGGTTTGCAGGTATATTGCTCATTTTACTTTCAATTAAATTCTAATTAAAATTATCCGAAGTGTACATCATTTATCTCCAAAATATGTGTGCCTAATTTATAGCCCTAGATTAAACAATCTGCCCCATAGAGTGCCAACACGCACTTTTATTTATTATCAGAAGAAATATTTCTTAAATATTCTAGTTCACCAATTTTGATCGATTGCTGTTGATTTTATTTTAACAAAAGCATTGTTTCTGTTGAAAACATAAAAGCATCGTTTCTTCCAAACAAAGTTACCATTAGCCAACATCATTTACACATGAAAAATTGTAGCACATGGCTTTGAAAAGATCTTCCGACAGATGGTTACTCTCTGCAGAACAGATGACAACATTTGCGAAGTTAAATCGCAGCGATTCCTCAAAGACAGAATTTAACGAGTCAACTCTAGCCTTGTATTTACTTACATCTAAATTGCTTCTTAGCTTTTACCAGTTTAAACAAAAGAATTGGACCGAAACTCGACAGAATTATGTCCCCTTTCTGCAAATCCGGCATCCGCTCCAGCAGAACAACAAAGAAGAGATAATTGATATGGCATTCGGAACAACTTGGAAGACAAAACAGATGGAGATGGTCCTACTTTTAGGAAGTAATTAAGAGAGAATTATTCTGCGGGGTGGTGACTACACGAGAAAGGCGTTGTACAGCTGGGAAAATTTATCAATTAGCAAATACAGCTGTTGGCAGATCTTATTTGAATAATCGAGTTAAAAGAATCCCAAAACACCTCACCAGCGATCTGATAGGAAAAGACTTTTTGGAAAGGGTTGATGTGGTTAGGAGAATTCGAAGGGGAAAAAGTATTTCTGGCTTCATTAGTATTTTTTTCGTGGATGTGCAAATTGAATTAAACCGATGGAGGAGAAAAAAAATTCGAGATCTGTCTAGATGATAAATCTACTGAAAATGTTGTATTTTGTTTCTTACTAAGGGATAAGTTAAGCCTTATTTTAACTTTTAGAATTCGAAGAAATTTATCTAGAATAGTGTTTTTATTTTATCGCTAATAGGAAAATAGTTTGTTTATTAAAATTGAAAAAAATTATTTTTATATAAGTAAAGTGGAGAAAAAAATAAAAAAAAACCCTTCAGAAGGCAATTGGGGAAATTTTAAAATTATGTAAAAACCTAAAGTATAATTTTGCAAATAAATAAAAAAAATTCAGAAACAAGTCAGAAAAATCTTAAAATTATCAAAGCATTTTATGTTTGATTTTGATTTAAAATATTATTTGTGATTGGTATACTTGGGCAGCAACAAAAAAAAAAAAAAAAAAGGAGAACATTAAATCATCGAGTATGTTAGCAGAGATTTGCCTAGATGGTTGATTCGAGATCTGCCTAGATGATAAGTCTATTGAGATTGTTGCCTTTTGTTTCTCTCGAACACAAAAGTTAAACCTTATTTCAATTTTTAGAATTCTAAGAATATAACATTTTTTTATGGAGAGCAATGTTTATCTTTTATTGCTATAAAGGAAATGATTTATTTATTACAAGTGGATAAAGGACATTTATATATAAGTAAAGCAGAAAAAAATCCAGAAAAATTTTTCTTAAGAAAGTCAGGAAAAAATATGCAAAAACTTTAAGTGTGATTTTGGCAAATAAATCAGAGAAAAAATCCGATTTTATTTTTCAATGAAAAAGTAAGGAAAATATTGAAATCATGCTACAGCTTTAAGTGGGATTTTGATTTAAAATATCACTTGTGAGTGACATATTTTTGTAGTAATAAAAAAAGATCGCATGAAAATATCGATTATGTTAAGAGATTTAAATTTTTTTAAATTAATTTAATTTTTTTTCTTTCTATTTTTTGAATTCTAAGAATACAAAAATGTCTATATCAAAAATGTTTCGCTTTCATTGCTATTAAGAAAATAGTTTGTGTATTACAAATTGAGAAAGGACATTTTTATGTGATAAAACGGGAATTGAATAAATCAGAAAAAAAATTCTGAAAGACGTCAGGGAAATCTTAAAATTATGTAAAAACCTTAAATTTAATTTTGGAAATAAATCGGAAAGAAATTAGCAAAATCTTTAAATTATGTTAAAATTTGAATTGTGATTTTGCAAAGGAGTTGAAAAATATAAATAAATCGGGAGAAAAAAAGTCTTGAAAAATCATGATCCTAAAGAAAACATATAAGTGCAATTTGATTCACTTGTGTAGTTTTGTAGTAATAAAAAAAGTAACACAAGAAATCATAAAGCACATCAGCAGTAACTTATCTACAAACTTGAATAAATGGAGGTCACTAATAAAATAACATTTAAAGCATGATGTATTTATCTGTAAATTACATCATACTGCATGGACGATAAAAAAATCAATCAAAACAAAACCACAGAGTGAACTTAGTGCTATGGAATTTGGTAAATAGTAACGTTTTGGTTAAAAGATGTTAGATAAAAAAATTCGAGATTGCAATCAGATTTTTTTAAAAAAAATAAAATAAAGAGTACTCGATAGTTTCTCAACAGAAAAATGGGCTTAAATATGTTGCCTAATGTTTATTTTTACAATACTTTAAGATGAAAGTCCAACCATCAATTTTGTTTATGTATAACTTATTTTTTTAAGTTTTAATTTTTTTAAAAAAAGCAATGTTTGCTGCAAACATTTTAATAATTAAACGTATATTAGTGCACATTACAATTATATTAAATAACTTTGTTTTGTATTCTCTGTTCCATTGCCGAATAAGTAGAAGTAATTTTCGAACGAATCAAGCTCGAAACATTATAATTCAATAATGTTGAGGACGAAAGGCTTGAATCTGCTTTAACATATTTTTCACAAAATTTTAATTTTATTCAATTATTGTATGAATCTAATTTTAATACTTATAAAATCTTATATTATCTAAATTGGCTAGGAGAGGAAGTCTGAATAAAATTAAGACTTCTAATTTTTTAAGAAGAGCCTTCACAGACCCAATCAATATAATGGTATTTCTTTATGTCATTTGGAACAAATTTCATTCATGGAAGATAAAGGATCATACATAAAAGACTACAAATTAACTATTAGATCAGGCTTAGAATGGATACTCTAAACATCATATTGTATTCATATAAAAAATATTTGTACAGTTTTGAAATAAGTTGGATGCATCAAATTTTAACTATTTGGAAAGGTTTTTCTCTTAAAAAATTCAAGGCCATGTTTCTCTCATCAATAATCAAAAATACAAAAGAAAGTCCAAAATAAATTTTCACCAATCTTCAATGATTCATAAAAATCTGATATTTAAAGCATACATAGTTCCAAGGCACTTCCACTCTTGAAAGTAAATAAATATCTTTTAAAAAGAATTAATTCTAACTATTTTCTTAAAGAACGATTCTCCGGTACATAAAGAAAAAAAAAAAGGCAATGTTTAGAATAGAACCTCTAAATATCATATTGCATTGATATTAAAAATACTTATGCTGTTTTAAAACGGGATTGTTGCATCATATGAAGTCTACTTAATTTGTTTTCAAAAATCGAATTGTTTTTCTCATATAAATAACTAAAAATACGAAATAATGTTTTAATATAAATTTAAATCTACATTCAAGGATTAAAAAAATGATGTTTAAAGCATGTATTGCTGAAAGACACTACTACCCATGAAAACTCGATCAATACCCTTTTAAAGAAACCAATTTCAACTATTTCCTCATACTATTTTGCCCGATGTATCAAGAAATGAAAAAAGAAAATATAGAAAGAATAGACACTCTTAAACATTGTTTTGAGATAAAAAAAATATTAATGCAATTTTCAAACGAATTTGACCTATCAAATTATATCTATAAATCGCTAACTTTAAAAATTCGATCAATATCTTTTTAAAAGAACTATTTTCAACTATTTTCTCAAGGACTGATATTCCGGTATATCAAAAGGATAAAAAATATATGTTTCATTCTTTTCCTTGATATTATTCTTTGTTTTTGGCTCAATATTTCCCGCACATTTATTCCAATCTTCTTTGAATTCTGAAACTCAAAATTTACAGCTCCATTTTAAATGCACCACCCTATTTGCCGCTGTCGAATTCGTTATTTTATGCATTTTCGATATGTAAGACTGAATAATAATAATAAAAAAGAAGAACTGCAAGGAAGCTCTCAAACTTTATATTTCAATTTTCAGAGAGAAACTGCCTCATATATTCTTCCTTACTTCCTCCTATTTCATTCTTAGGAATGATCATTTCCTGTTAGAGAATATGAGATGAAAATTTATTTTACTCGTTGTTAAGTAAAATGTCTTTTTCCTCTTCGTTTTTGAACTCGTGTTCTTTGAAAAAACAAAACTATCTTTCGCAGGTTTAGATAGGAGAGAGATCTCTTGTCATTTAAAATGGCGCTGATTCCGGCAGTCATTTGAAAAGCAAGTGGAAGATGGGATAGAACAGACGTCCGTAGTTGTATGTCTTCTCTGCGGTTGTTTTGTTTCTTGAAGACGAAACCTTTGAAAGGGGTTTTGGTCGAAGGTGAAGTTTCGAAAGTGGGTTTGAGAACATGTAGAGCGTTATAAAAGATTTTAAAAGCTGTAGAGTTGAAGAGATTCAATGCTTTTGAATTGAAACACGTTGCGTAAATGAATTTTTTTTAGAATTTATTCCATACTTACATGTATAAATTTTTATTTCTTGTAGTAATATTTTTATCATGTAAAGCGTTATAGAAGATTTTAAAAAGGGCTATGTTGAGCAGATTCAATGATTTTGAATTAAAACACATTGCATAAATGAATCACCCTTTAGAATTTATTCCATACTTACATGTATAAATTTTTATTCCAATGCTTAAAATTAAAAAAAAAATATAAACAATTAAAAAAGAACAAAAACCAGTGAGAGTAGTTTTACAAAAGCTTTCTTGCATATTTTCTAATAAGCTAGTCACGTCAGAGTATGGTCTTCATGTTATTGGTGTAAAATATTACTTTTTAGCGTGGATTTAGAATTTTTACCGAATCTATCATATTATTCCTTGCGAGTTACTTGGATATACCATGAATTAATAATATCCAAAAATCGGAATTATGCTTCAGACCCGACCGTTTTCTCTTCGAACAAAAATTTGATACAAAAGTGCGTTTGAATCCCTTACCAAATTTGATATACTCTGATGGAAAAAAATCCCAACGCCAAAAAAAAATTATTGTACAGTAACGAAATTTTAGGAATACATTTGTATAGCTAACGTATTTAATAGATTAAAGTTTCAAGATCACAGGTAGAGCCATTTCAAATGTGAAATAACCGGTGTAACTTCCAGAATTTTGAATGCAAGCATGCAAACGTGCATGCATTGTGTCGTACAGGTGTCGGATATCCGTTTGTGGGATGGAGTTCCATGCCTGTTGCACTTGGGTGGTAAATGCAGAGACGGTTAATGCGGGTTGTGGATGACGCTGGAGTTGTCATCCAATTATGTCCCATACATGCTCGATTGGAGAAAGATCTGGTGATCTAGAAGGCCAAGGCAACATGTCGACACTCTGTAGAGCCTGTTGGGTTACAACAGCGGTATGAGGGCGAGCGTTATCCTGTTGGAAAACATCCCCTTGAATGCTGTTCATGAATGGCAGCACAACAGGTTGTATTACTAAACTGACGTACAAATTTGCAGTCAGGGTGCGTGGGATAACCACGAGAGTGCTCCTGCTGTCATAGAAAATTGCTCCCTAAACCATAACTCCAGGTGTAGGCCCTGTGTGTCTAGGCCGCAGACAGGTCACTAGCAGGCGTTCACCTGGCCTCCTTCTAACCAACAAACGGCTATCACTGC
>JAPMOQ010065301.1:1202434-1234885 GCA_026543055.1 Argiope trifasciata | reverse complement strand
TTTTTTCTGTTTTAAGACATTAAAGTTTAGAGATAGTGCTTTCGGTTATCGTCTGATTTGCGTAAAGGGAATTAAAATTCACTAGAAACTATTTTTGAATTTAAATATCTAATCACATGTATTGAAATGAAATATATAATTTGAAATATTTGGATCGGTTTAGCTTAGATATCTATATCAATATTCGTATTCTACTATTGAATATGAGATTTTTCAAGGCTTGTTCAAATGAAATGGTACGAAACGTCGTAACAATGTAACCGTTAACACATTTGCCTACGCTGCTGTGGGAGAACGTGGCGAGTAATTTAGGGATTTGACTGAAGTCTCTTGAGCAGATCGGAGCATGCGCAGGAAAGAATAGAGTTTCTTATATAGAGCGGCATCGAAGTATGGATATTTGTTGAATTTCTTGAGCACAGAAGAACTATTAGCTCTGGAGTGTACCGTGGGATACTCCGAAGACTATACAGGTATCAAGAACAAAATATCTGGTCTACTCACGGATGATGTAGTTTTTCTCCGTTATAACGCGTGTCCACACGTCTTCAGGGTTACATGATCGGAACTTGCCAAGTTCAAGTGGGAGCAGCTTCACCATCTTCTCTACAGCCCGTACATGTTGCCCTGCGATTGTTATGTGTTTGGACCCCTGAAAAAACATATGGAAAAAAGCTCTTCAACTCGGATGGCAAATTCAAGGACACTGTGAAGGACTGGGTTTCGTCACGGCCTCAGGAATTCTGGAAACAAGGAATCCTTCGGCTCTTAATCAGTGGGATTTTTGTGCTCAGGTCTATGGCATATGCATTGAATAAAGTCTTTATTTATTCCCACTGTGTCATTTTGTACCTTTTTATTTGAACACCGCTTGCAATGCTAGATTTGATACGTTGAATAATATTTCCAAATTTAATATACAAACACATACCAACTACCTAAGAATAAAAAAACCTTTTATTATAATTATGATATTAATTTAATTTTTTTTATTATTTTCCTTATTTAGTTTATAAGATTTTACAAACAACTAGCTGGTTCCTGGTACGGTGTTGCTGTGGAAGAAATAATTCTGGAAATATGGTTTGAAATTTGAATTAACTATTTTGTTTAATGAGGAACGATATAAAAAATATTTATTTCTTTGTCAATGGTGAATGGAAATTCATGTAAATTGAATGATAAATAAAGCAGAAATATGAATAATATTTAAACTACTTTTTTGACTTTAATATCAAGTGTTTTAGGATAGAAAATATTTTATTTTGCATATGTGGGAATAATAAGTGCCGTTCGTCGAAGCTAAAATATTATGCAGGTTGAATTGCAATATTTTGTGGGGATGATTATTCATTAAAGAAAAGAATAAAAAATTGCCCTGGCACATATTTTCGATTTCATTTTACTCACATTGACTGGAATCGTTGATAATAATTTTATTTTGTTTGATATACAGGTGATTAGCGAATAAGCCCTGATTTAAAATTTAAATATCTCTACAAAAAAGATCGATCGAATTATGTGGTAAACTGTACATTTATTAGCATAACTGTAAAAATAGTGTACAAAAATTAGAAAATTTAGTTACAAAACTCGTTAGCAGATGACACTCTGCGCTAAAAACTCTCTCTCTGAAAGGAGTCTTTAAAAAAACAATAAAGTGATGCGGTCTTTGCAAATCAAAATACAATTTTTTTTTTTTTTTCAAAATGTTCACCGTTCGAAACAATGAAGTGGCTCAATCGAATAATGAAATTTGGCATCACGTCTTGCAATGTCTCAACGGAAATGAAATCGAATGCAAAACAATCAACGATTCAAGCTCATCTAGAGTAACGGGATTTTTCTATAGACAGTGTCTTTGAATGCTCCCCTCAGAAAGAAGTCACAAGGAGTCAGATCGGGAGTCATTTTTCATTTTTGACGTCACACTGAAAACGTCTATGGGCATTGTGATTAGAGCCCCATCTGTTAACGATTTTCGTAACTAAATTTTCTAAACTTTTGCACTGCATTTTCACAGTTTTGCTAATAAACGTACAGTTAACCGCTAAACTCTATCGATCTTTGTTGTAGAGATATTTAATTTTGAAATCAAGGCTTATTCGCTGATCACCCTATACTTGCCATAAATTAAGAATGATATGTGTCATTTTCTGTTTGATGTTTGTTGTTTATAGACTATCTAGTGCTAATTTTAAAATAATGTTCAATCATAGAAATATATAAAATGATTTATTTGTAAATTTTATTGTGCTCAAATTAAATATTTACAATTTTACTATCCGTATTACCTTCTCGAAATGCATTCAATAAGTTAAAGAAGTTTTATTGTAATCTGATGACTGGTACGGCTGTGCATAAAATACAAACAAGCAAACATTTTTATATATTAAAATTTCAGAAATCTAAAAAACGCTACTTTCTTAAAATTAATTAAAAAATTACAAAAATAACCACCAGAAAAGGGCTGTTTACAAATATGATAAAAATGGTAACCAGAGTTTAAAGTTCAGTTTTCCTGTAAATACTTATTTAAAGTAAGTAAGTCAATTTAAAATACTGCAGTTTGAGAAGCCAAATTGAGTTAAAGTTAAAATGGATCTCACAGGAGCAAGAGATTACTGCTGAGGAAGGTAGGATTATCTTAAAGCTAAGAAATGAAGATAAAACTCTTCGAGAAATTGGAAATATTATTGGAAGAGCATATTTCTCTATTCGATCAGATATCAGTAATTATAGTTCGGCGAAATCTGTTATCTCAAAGTCACTTAAAGGACATCCATTTAAATGTCAGCCCATGAAAAAGAAATATATCTTTAATTCCATAATCCAAGGACTACTGTATTTCAAATTGAAATAGGATTAAGAATACGTATGAAAAGTGTTTTTCATGAAAACATAATAAAGGTGCATTTTGAATCAATTTTCTATGATGGAATGAAGAAACGAATTTTATGGTCATGTAACTCACAGAAAGACACATGTTCACACATTGTATCACATGCTTTTTATATGTATTGCAGGATGTGTGTGTATTTATTCCAAGGAAAAATTCTTCTTGTTTATTTTTATACACACACACACAAATATATATGTATAAAACATGGACGACAATCACAGATATACAAGGAAACACATCATATATATGTTGAAATATAGAAAGTGTCGCTAACAACGAGTGAACAAATAATACTTTTTGCCGCTAACGGAGAGCGAGCGGGTGCCTGCCTGCACCAGTTTCAACAACACCGGATATATTGTTTACAAAAATCTTGCCTCACATTCCAAGTTTACTTAAGGGTCGAAACATACTTCGACATCTATGTTCAGCATTCATTTATGCATATCAATAAGTATAGAATAAATAAAAAAGATACAAATAAAATAATTAATTAAATCAAAAAATAAAAATAATTAAATTACATAAACACATGCCAATAAGCAAAAGTGTTAGTATTTTGTAAGTGAGTATGCTAATAAGTATGAGTAAATGTAAAGTGAGTATTTGTATTGTAATGAGTACGTTGTAATTCTTTTTTTCTGAAAAGAACACCTGTCATCAAAGACAGTAAAGAACTTGATTTGGAGATAACAATTTATGCTCTTAAGAATTAGAATCTTCTGACTTTATTTAAACATGGTGAAAAAGTCGTAATGATTTATTGGGTGCTGGGAGTGAGTTTTATTGGATTATAGAATGAACAATAAATCATATAAGAAAAGTAAACATTTTATAAGAGCTTTTTTAACAGAGGCTATATATATGGTGATAAAGTTTGGTTCATGCTGACAGTGATCTTAAACACACTGCTCTCAAAGCATTCCTGACTTTCACACGGTATCAAATTGCCGTTTTCTACAATATCTGAATTTGGAGATGACTCTTGGTTTATGCTGGACAATAATCCAAAACATTTTGCTCTCGATGGATACTCTGGCTGTTACATAGTATCAAACCTCCATTGTATTTCTCTTGTACAGTCGACAGATTTGAGCTGCATCGGATGTTTATAGAGCCTATTGGAATGCTAGAGTACGAACGAGCACAACCTCGAATGTGATGTTGAAGAGAGTGAGTAATACAAAGTATAATTATATGTCTTCTGGAGGAAAAACCAGATTGCCTTAACTCATGCTCAAACGATTGAAAGAAGTCCTTATACATAAAGGCTATCCAACTAATCATTGAAGTTTAATGTATATTCCTTAAAAATGGGAATTGAAATACTGGATAACGAACAAATACAACCTCGGTTATGATGTTAAAGGGAGTGAATAATACAAAGTGGAATTATATGTCTTCTGGAGGAAAAACCAGATTGCCTTAACTTATGCTCAAACGATTGAAAGACGCCCTTAAATATAAAGGCTATCCAACTAATCATTAAAGTTTAATGCATATTCCTTGAAAATTAATTTTTGAAAACTTTTTCATGTGTGCATAAACTTTTTCAGACAGTTACTCTTATAATTTTTAAGTTTAAACGAATTTTATAAAAAATGTGGTTTGTATTTTTGAAATTATTAAAATAGAATTAATGGTCTAAGAAATATAAAAATATAAAACTGATATTGGTATTGGTGATGCTGATATCGTGTCTATGTTAACACGGTGTGGTGGTAAGCTCATAAGCTGGATAACAACTTTCGAGCACGAGTGTACACTTTTGTCTAGGAATTATGCTACGTGGCAATGGACCCAATGATCTCGTTTCGAACCTCAAGAACGCACATTGGTGACCTTGGCTCTGAACTAACAAAATCAACTTTCGGGGCGCCTTCTAGCGGTTGCAAACATCACCATAACGGTTGGACGATAAAAACATTCGCGCCATGCAGTAGCTTCTCATGATAAAGAACCCTGAGCACTCGAAGGCAGAAGTCTGATTTTTGGCTCAAATGAAGAAGACACACACACAGCTTCGCTTGCTTTTTAAATGAAGGCTCATTCACACATCTCACAGACATAATACAAGGGAAGACCAACCATGCCTGAATCAGGACTCGAACCCAGTACAGCCAGATCATGATGAGAACGCTCTACCTCTAAGACAGGACGCTGGCATTGGTATTGGAATATAATGTGATTTTTTTTGAACTTTTGAATATTTACTGTTTATATGCAGATTTTTTTTGTTAAGAGTATACTATTATTAATTGCTATATTTTAAGTAAATTCTCAGTTTTTCTTCCACAATCATTTACTAAGTAATCTCAATGCTTGTAAGTCACTGCGCTTATGAGTAATCGCGTTTACAAATTTCTCAAAGTACAAATCTATTGGCAGTCAACCCATTATTAGTTTTAATTCTCAATTTTGCAGGAATACAGATGGCACTACAGATGTTAAGGCACTATATATAATTTTATCTACTTAGATATGTTAATTTTGTAATTACCGAGTTTACTTATTTTCGAACAGCCTCACTTCCTTTGAACAGAGCTTACTCAAAATTTAACAGAAATCTTGAAATTCGCTATTGTGACCGAAAGGGCACCAAAATTTTAATTCTGTCTGGATAAACTATTAAAATTAATAAATCATGCCAATTTAGTTAAAAATACATTTAATGACATTAAAGAACATGATTTACACAGGGACAAAACTATTTCGGACAATAACATTTAACATATATGCATTAAAATAATACTCAGGGACTATATCATGCTTTACGTTTGCTTCCAAGACATGGACTGATTGTTCAAGGAAACGGCCGATAGAGGGCCGAGGAAAACAGTTATGATTACAGTATAAAAATAATGTACCAAGTTTGTCTGCTTAGTTCAAAGCAGTTTTGTGTTATCTTTGTCACTATTGACATCTTCCAAAAATATGTTTCCCCAACTCAAGGAATTTTAAAACATGGAGATTTGTCCAAATCTCGAGTTCGAATTTTGTACAGAAAATGACTTTACTTTCTCTGTACTACGTATAGGAGAAAATAAAAATGAAAAAGGCTATTTTTCTGAGCATCTGAAACAAAAAATAAAAAGAATAAATTATATTGTAATAAATAATTCATACTTACCTTTGTCCATCTACGAATTGCAAATAAATCATGACATCAAATAAAAATAAACAATTTTACTGATCTCGATATTTCTGGCATATTCTGATCTTGGATCACAATTGGCTCCCAAAATTAAGTAAATAATTCCGACGAACGATCAGAAAATCCTTCTTTTCTTATTTCAGATCAAGATCGTTATTTAGATCTTTCCGTGTTTGGGATATCATCTTGAAGGTCCATCCAAAGTAAATGATGCGTGTTTTGTTTTTGGCGGGAATTGGCGATATGAGCATCCCATAGGGATAAAGGGAAATTAAGAGGATTAGAGCTTTGGTTCTGCTGATGGTTAAGGTTATCTTGGACCGAATGCGAAAAATAGAGTTTATTTGCTGTATGTGGATTATTGGTTGATATTTAGTTATATATAACTCATGTACCTCATCAAAATTACTACCTTGCTATATATATAAGAGCCTCGTAAATATGATATGAATAGTTAGAAAAGACCTAACATGACCATTTCCTTGCTTCCACAGAATAGATAGAATGATAGAATATCTGAATCCAAAGATTTAACGTGCTTTAGTCAATCCACAATTTACAACTCACATCTATCCTTTCACCTACAGGGAAGGTATTAAAAGCCTTGTGGACGCGTTCAGATCCAACTAATAAATAATGTAAGTAACATTAATGAAAACTATAGTATTCAAATAAATATAACACAATACATATTTAAAAATGGTAAATAGCAAAATAATTTGTTTTACAGAAACTTTCTATTTCTCACAGAATAAAATGACACATGTTAAATCAAACAACAATAATTACCCAGAAAAAAAGTTAAGAATATCAAAAAAATGTGAAAAAAGTTTTCAGAAAGTAGAAAAAAATGTTTCAATTTTTGGGGCAAAAAATCTTTTTCTGTGAGATTTTAGTTGTATAGATTTACTGACATCTACATGTTTGGTTTAATTTTGTTATTTCAACGTTTTGAATCAACCCTAGGGTTATTTTAAGACGGACTGGGTAATTTTGAACCATGGTAAGATGACGAGGACGACACTTGAGCTGGAAACCCCCTCCAAACTTCCACACCACACCAGTGGAAGAACGTTTTGTCCCCACGGATTTAACGTGCACCAGACCAGCTTACACGGCGGTTCTTTAATGGAATCGGGTCTCGAACTTGGAACTCTCCGAGTCCGAATCTGATACCTTACCACCAGGCCACCACGGCCCGTTCGTCTACAAGAGAGGGAAGATTAAAATCTTTTGCAAGAAACATTGAAAAATAATACAGTCATGCATCAAGCAGTCGACCATAACAAATCCTGTCGATACTGCTACGTTCAGTGGTGGCGGAGTGGTCGGCTGTATGCAAGAAGAAGAAGTCTGCATGACTAAATTTCTCTTAAGAGCAACTCGGAGAATTTAACCCATTAAATCTATAAAGAAAAGTAAGAAAGGGATCATGGTTAGTAGCCGCTTATAGTGAATACGTTTTGCTTAAATATAAAGTATTATGCAAAATTAAAGTATTATTAGAATTATAAGTTAATTAAAGTATTATTAGAAATTATCTGTTGATTAGCCATTAAGAGTTTTGTATTAACCTTGTATTGAAAATCCTTCATACGGAATCTAGTTTCAGATTTATACCAGAAAAATTTCATGTAGACATCATGCTTTAGCTGGCATCCTGGCTTAGGGGCTTTGTGTCTCTGGTTTAGTTTAGTTATATTAACGTCCCGTTTAAAGCAACACGAGGGCTATTTTGGGACAGACCTCGCAATTTTGAACCCCAGTCAGATGACGAGGACGACACCTGAACTGGCACCCCCCTCTCCACACCACGCCACACCAGCGGGAAGACATTTGGCCTGACAGATTTAACGTGCAACAGACCCCCTCACACGGCGGTTCTTCGGTGGAATCGAGTCTCGAACCTGAAACCCTCCGGCTCTGAAGCCGAGACTTTACCACCGGGCCACCGCGGCTTACTTGTGTCTCTGGTCAATGGTTCGAGTGTGGTTGTTCTCTCTTTGTGTTCTATTTGTGAAATGTGTGAATGAGCCCCCTTGTAAAAAGGGGTTGTGCAAGCGAAAATGTGTGTGTGTCATCTTCATTTGAGCTAGAAGTCAGACTTTTGTATTCGCATCTCAGGGGTTTTTATCCTCAAAAGCCACTGCCTCCCCTCTCCGTGTTAACACGGGCACAACATCATCATCATATCACACTTTAAAATTAGAATTTATTATAATTAAGAGTTTGTTAGCACAATAAACACACTTCTTCAGAATTAGCGACAATTTTTGTAATCAACCAACAAAGTTATCGGGATTGTTAGCAGTTGGCAAATGGGCAACATGGTTCTTCAACGAATCGTACTTGAGGCAGTGATACTAAGGGTGAAGCCATATAATAAGAAATGGGGCCAGCTAAGTTGAAAAAGAAGCCAATGAATATAATATGATTCCTCAAATATTTTCCGACTTCCATTGATGAAAGATAAAATGTGCTGATTGGTTGTTCTGAAAAGAAGGAGAAAACAGAAAGACGTGATGAAAGACAAACAATAAACAAATAAAGTGCGTAATTTTTAAGTCTTAAAATCGAATTGATATTTGTTTAATGATGATATGAATGTTAGACAGTTTTGATGATTTATATCTGTATTAAAAACATTAGATTTGTGTGTCTAAATTTTTTTTACAATGGAGTAACAATGAATGAGTCCTTGTTTCTTTTTTTTAAATACTCCTATTTTAAATTAAAACAAACAAACAAAGGATAATCCCGATTATCTCTTAAATTTCTAATCAAATGTTAATGTTCTAGATATAGTAATTTACACCACAAAATGTCAGTGCGGCAGAATTATATTTATGACGAACTTGATTTACATCCTGAAAATGCAAACACACACAAAAAAAATCTCGCTTTTCTGTTTCCAACTTTTATACTTCTCAATGACAAATAAAAATATAAGTAAT
Source organism: Argiope trifasciata (assembly GCA_026543055.1). Lineage (NCBI taxonomy): Eukaryota > Metazoa > Arthropoda > Arachnida > Araneae > Araneidae > Argiope > Argiope trifasciata. Next base: position 1,225,875 of record JAPMOQ010065301.1, on the reverse strand, counting down.
TGCAATTTTTCCATATTCAAAATTTTATATTTTTAACTAGCATGATTATTTGAACTTGAAATATTTGTAAATGTATTTTCCTTCCATATTGCTTTTATTTACGTGCATGCTCACTTATTTAAGTTCAAAAAGATCGTAAGAAATTCCCATTTATAATTCTTTCACATTTATATTATCCATGAACTGATTTTGCATTTTTTCCAAAAATAACTTATTATGTTTTACTTAGTCATTCTGTTTTTAATTTACAAAAGCATAAACAACCTTTTTGTATTAAACTAATTTTGATTTACAACCTTGTATTTTGTCAACGTGGCGAAAGTTTATATAATTTTTGAGATGCTCCACCTAAATATAAACTTTTCCATTTGAAGGCGATGAAGAATAGCGTGTTCATAACCCGTATAGAATTTATACTGATAAAAAATTATTACCATTTTCAACGGTCAGAAATTAAGGAATGAATTGCTTGGTTTGGTTTAGCGATATTTAATGGCCGAGAAGACAAATTTTAGCTATTCTGAATAAAAACATGTGGCATAAAAGAAATCCGAGCAGTAATAAATTTTTTAATGAGTAGTAGAAATGATAAATCTTGCGGGAACAAAATATTAATAAGTACAGTAGTCAAAATAGCAGAAAATAACAAATTTAAAAAATAATAAAAATGTTTGAAAATAGAATTAAGAGTCGAAAGTTAAAAAAAGAGGTTGGATATTTAGTGTGAATTATTGACACAAACGCTATATTTGACTTCGCTTCTCCACACATGTCATATAATCATAACTATCAACTCCGAACCTTCACTAAAGAACTCGGATTTATCTATTAACAGGATAGTGGAGACTGCAACAATTGCTAGAACTATGCTAATCCTAGTGGCCATCGTTAGTCCCGTTACAACCCATCTGATGAGAAGTGGGTCCTGAAATCGGTAGAAGATAGCCAACCCTCATCATTTCTATACCCACTAGAGTGGAGAGAATCAATCAACATAAGGAAAGCTTCTCATCCTTATACGCTGATGGAAAAAAATTCCAACACTAGGAAGGAGCTGTGCTAGATGAAAAAAATTTGGTAGGCTTGTTTATACATCTGAATAGATGACGTCGATTCAAATTTCGAGCTACGCGCGTAAGTGTGGCGTTAATAGCGACACTATGAACATGCAAATGAGGTTTGCTTTAAATAAGCGCTGTAAGGTTCGTGATCGTTATTTACCGTTGAGATTTGACGTAGTGGGTTAATGTTAGTAAAGGATGCCTCTGAGGAGACGAAGAAGCCATTATCAACAGCTCACTGAGTTTGAACGAGGTCGTGTTGTAGGGCTATGAGAAGGTTTGTTTTCTTTCCGCGATATTGCTGAAAGACTTGGCAGGAATGTATCCACTGTGCATGAGTATTGTAGGCAGTGGTCAAGGGAAGATACTGCCTCAAGAAGACCAGGTTCCGAGCGGCCACGTGGTAGTACTGAGAGGGAAGACCGTCGTATTCGGCGTATGGCTGTGGCTAATCGTACTGCATCTGCAGCTGAAATTCGAGCTGCAGTTTGCACCACAGTGACACAACGAACTGTTACAAATCGGTTACTTCAAGGACAGCTCCTAGCCAGACGCCCTGTACAGTGCATTCCACTGACTCCAAACCACTGCCGTTTGCGACGTGAGTGGTGTCAAGCTAGAGCTCATTGGAGGACGGAGTGGATATCTGTTGTGTTTTCTGATGAAAGCCGGTTCTGCCTTGGTCGCAGTGATAGCCGTTTGTTGGTTAGAAGGATGCCAGGTGAACGCCTGTTAGTGACCTGTCTGCGGCCTAGACACACAGGGCCTACTCCTGGAGTTATGGTTTGGGGTGAAATTTCGTATGACAGCAGGAGCACTCTCGTGGTTATCCCACGCACCCTGATTGCAAATTTGTACGTCAGTCTAGTGATACAACCTGTTTTGCTGCCATTCATGAACAGCATTCAAGGGGGTGTTTTCCAACAGGATAACGCTCGCCCTCATACCGCTGTTGTAACCCAACATGCTCTACAGAGTGTCGACATGTTTCCTTGGCCTGCTAGATCACCAGATCTTTCTCCAATCGAGCACGTATGGGACATCATTGGACGATAACTCCAGCGTCATCCACGACCAGCATTAACCATCCCTGCATTGACCACCCAAGTGCAACAGGCATGGAACTCCATCCCACAAACTGATATCCGACACCTGTACGACACAATGCATGCACGTTTGCATGCTTGCATTCAAAATTCTGGCGGTTACACTAGTTACTAATGTGCCAACATATCACATTTGAAATGGCTCTTCTCGCCAATGGTTCTACCTGTGATCTTGAAACTTTAATCAATTAAATATGTTACCTCGACAAATGTATTCCTAAAATTTCATTACTGTAGAATAATTTTTTCTTGGTGTTGGGATTTTTTTCCATCAGTGTATCTGCGGAGTCCTATAAGACAGAAACGTGGTGCAACCTTAAACCGGCTATTCCAACCTATCGGAAGGCACACGGAAAATTTTGGATGACCGGAACGCCGCAGTAGCAACACTGGTGGAGTCCTCTGGGCCATCATCGACACATGGTACAACCTTTCCCTTGAGAAGTACAATCTGTCATCGATGAGAGGATTCGAAAGCCAACTTTTTCTATAACTATGGTGCAAGAAAGAATCAGCATACTGGGGATTCTCATCCTTATATTTGAGGAGTCTTCTAAGACAGAAACATATGGTGTAGCCTTAAATCGGTGACTCCAGCCTATAGGAAGGCACATAGAAAATTCTAGATGACCGGAACGCCGCAGTCGCAACGCTGATGGAGTCCTAAGGGCCATCATCGACCCATGGTACAACCTTTCCCTTGAGAAGTACAATCTGTCATCGATGTGAGGAGTTGACAGCCAACGTTTTCTGCACCCAGGGTACAAGAATGAATCAGCATACTGGATACTTCTTATTCTCAATGAAGAAGTCACCTGCACACCCCTTCGAGGGAGATTAAACGAGTAGTATAAAAGAAATCTGATAGTCAGAAATATTCTTTGGAAGTATTACAAACGATAAAAAGATTGAATGCAATTATAGTCGGTAAAGATATGTTATTTAAAATTTAGGAATTCAAAAATATTTTCTAATCAGAGTAAAGGGAAGAAAATTAAGAAAATAAGAAGTGATAAAGACATATAACGGATAATTTGAATATAAGCTTTTTATTTTTTTGTTACTCTTAAAAAACTAAATCATTTATACTTTTATTACATGTTGATAATTAAGTTTATAAATTAAATCATTAACTTTACATACCAATATGATACAAAGATGAATATTTATCATCTATTATCAATCTTCTACATTAAAACAGTGAACGAAAATTACTTTTAATTTATTTGTCCCAACTTTATTGCTTTCAATTTTCGTGTTGACTTATACGGTAGGTTCAAAAATTATTTATATTTTAGCCCCATTTATGACATTTCTATTTCAAAGCAAAAATACAGTCTCAGCTCTAACTGCAAAAAGAAATTGAAATGAAAGACGTAGGTAATGGATAAAGAAAAAATGAAAAACGTAATTTAAACCATATTTTCGTTCAGTTCATTCTCAGGACACTTCGTGTCAGAACTATCTTCCTTTTTCTTCTCAACTGCCTTTAAAAATAAACAATGCTTCTTTTAAGGCAGATTTAGAGTTTCCAAATGTAATAAGCTGGGAAATAGCATCGCATATATAAGGCCAGAGAAGACTTTGAGAAGTACAAAAGAAATTTCTTGCCCTCAGAGTGGAATGTATGCTCTTCATTTTCCGAGTGATGTTCTGGAATTGTAGACTTTTCATTCCCTAGGTGAGCTCTTATAGAAACTTTGCTTATTTTATTCAAGATACGTTTTGCTGTTTGTTCGCATTGGAAATTCGCTCGCGGGGTACATTGTGTTCCACACCTTTCAGTGTCATCTGGTAAAGAATTCGAAAGTAGGCCTAGTTCTTTACTTGGAAGTGTGACATTCTTTCTTTCGTTTTGAAACATTCAAAGAAGATAAAAAAGGCTATTTTAGTGAAAATTATTTAGTGGTGTTAGTGATTTAGTAAAAATCTATGTTGTATAATTTCGTGGAATTATTTAAAGGAATACATTCAGTCCAAAAAATTCAGAAACATTTGAAAATTAGCAGTTCTGTTTGATGCAGAACTTTTTCACGGATGAAAAGAGAAACTTTAACGTCAACCAGTACAATATTGAAATGGAATGAGAGCTTTATAACTTTGATATAACTTTCTACCTTTTAGCAAATAAACTGAACCAAGACTTTACCTTAACAACAAAAGAAATGTACTTTTCCTCACTTCCAAATAAAATAAATCCTACTTTTTATTTATATATATATGCTTTCTTAAATAATATATGTATAATTTGGATACATATTACTTAAAAAATTAATAACAAGCAATAAAGCTTTAATATTGAAATTCAATTAATGATTTTAATACTTCAAAATTGTTAGTTCCATATTTATTCAAAGTTTTCCTTTTTTAAGTAGTCATTTGAAAATACAGATTTGATTCTACCCATGTTATCAGGATATAACTTAATGTTTTTTGTGAATGAAATACTTATAGCGTTTGTCATTTAAATGCAGCTACATTTTAGGAAGTGAGAATAATCACCAAAAAGGAATGTGTCCAGATCTCAACTAATCTTCTAATAAACATTTCTATTTCTTCAGTTGGTGTAATGAGTCACGCATTATTTTGCCATATTCGCCTGTAATATGTGTTATATTGGCAATAATCTCTATATAAATTTACAAACTGATATTAAAGATTCAACTGACATACCTTCAGTTTCTTTATCACTTCCTCTGTTTTGATGTTTTTTCTGGAAGTTCTAATTAAGAATCATAATGCACTAAAATAGAATATCGAAAATCAATTTAAGTGTGAACAGTTATTACTGTAAGTAGAAAAATAATCAAATACACATATCTAGAAATTTAAATAGCCGATTTCTATTTGATGTAAATAATGTTGATTTTTAAAACACTTAGAATTATATATTTTAGTTTTCAAACTTCTTTCTTGCAATTACTTTTATCTTTTTCAACGGCTAGAAAATTTTAATTTGAAGAATTGATTATTTGATTTTTAGTTATTGACAAAAAATTAATGACAGCACGTTATATGTTTTAAAAAATTTATTTACTTATAATATTTTATTACAAATAAAAGTGTATAACTGTAAAGCGAGCAAATAAATGAATTGGGATTAAGCATCCTAATCACATATTTTTGGAGGTGGTTGGAGAGCGAAGCATATAGGAAACGCAACCTTTTATTTTTTAAGTAATTTAAATTAATGTAATATGCAATAAATTTGGTAATTTCATTTTGTTTTGCTTTAAAGTGCTTACCTTTTTAGTTACACATTTCAATTTTCTAGAATTTATAATTGACTGAAAGATATCAGTATTACAAAAAATCATAACAAATGCTTCATTTGTTTTTTATAGACTTATCTTTGCTTTTATGGGTTTTAATTAATTAACTCTCAGCATGTCATTTGCAAAGCAATGTGGGTTCTACTAGTTAATAAAATAAATTCCTGAATTTGATATACCTACATGAAATAAAGATTCCTCCATCGTAAGGTACTTTCGATTTATTCTTTACAATAAAGCAGTCTACGAAAATTCGATTTAAGTAATTCTCATTTAATTTTCTTATCGGTTTATACGGATTATTAACTTAAAATTCAGAAATTTCTGAACGTATTGAAATGTTTCAGAACAAATGTTTTGAAAAACTGGATTTTTAAAATAATCTTTTATTATTTTAAAAAGCTTTGAATATTGTATCAGTTTTTTTAATTTTTATAAATGTAATACTTTTGGAGAAGTTCTAATTCTACCATGAACTATTTATTTTAAAATCAGAAAAAAAGAACCTAATTGGCTTTTTGCTATTCCATTTCCAAGCGGAAACAGTCGTTTCGTTTTAAATTAATGACTTTCTCGTTTTTTGTAGTCATCCAGATAACCTCTCTTACAGATTTCAATATTTTAAAGTTCCAAGTTTTGCCTTATTAATATTTTAAAAATTAATGAAATGAACTTGAACTATGAAGGATTTCCAATGTTTGAATTATTTATTTTTTTTACATGTTTAAGCATTTTCTTAAAATATTTTTAATACTTATTAATAGTATAGATTTTATAATTTTATTTTCATATAAGAGATTAAAAATGGTCTATTTATCAGAGTTTTTAGTTTATTCTCTATATTAAACATACGTTCAAAAATTTTTTTACAAAGCCTGTGTATTAACTTTTTTTTATTTCAGCTTTCATATCGGCTTATATCCCAAGATCTAAAATTCATTTCGTTCCAAATCCTACCTAAGATGTTTCTAACTGAACAGAAAAATCTTTAAATAAGAGATTGAAAAGAAAAAAGAAAGGGTAAAGGTAATGTATAAAAAAAATTAAGAAACTTCATTTTCTCCCTAATTCTTATCAGTCCAATCCTCAAGACGATTCGCGTCTAGACAATCTTCATTTTTTTGCCTTCCCAACTACCCCTAAAAATAAATAATGTTCCTTTGAAGGCAGATTTAGGAGACCAAATGTAATAAGTTGGGAAATAGAATGTCATGAGGGTAGCTAAAAAGACCATGAAGAATTCAAAAACATTTTCCTCCTTTCAGAGTGAAATATTTATGCTTCATTTTTTAAGAGATGTTCTGGATTACGAGTTTTCATTCCCCGGGTGAATTTTAACAAAAATGTTCTTGCCTTTATTCATGGATAATTTTAGTTATTCATTCAGGTTGAAAATTCAGTATGTTGTGTTATAAAGTTTTCAACGCTATCCAGGTTTGAAATCGAATGTAGGTTCTGTACTATTCAATAATATTATTACAGATCTGTAATGTTGCTTCTAGGCACAGTTGATGATGACGTCTCGCTCGCATTTCCATGGAAAGAGGGTGCAGTAGCTTCTGATGATAAAGACCATTGAGTACCCAGAGAACAGAAGTCTGGCTTCTAGCTCCTATGATGATGACTCACACTTCGCTTGCACAACACTTTTTACTGGGGGAGTACATCCACATCTTCACAGATTGAACACAAATGAAGAATAGCCATACCCCGGGACGCCCAGATTACGGGGAGGACGCGCTACCCATATACCAGGACGCCAGCTCTATGCGCAGTTAGTTCCATCTAAAGAAAGGCAATTTATATATAGTTTTGTTGGATGCTGATTGGGTGTAAGGACTCGAGCTTGGCAATGAAACCTTGTGACCATTTAGAAACTTGGTAACGGTTTTTTTTGACGACAGAATGGATGATACTAGAATCTTTATGAATTTCGATGATTGATCAATAAAAGGTGAATTTTGTTGATTTTTCAAGAATTTCTATTTCTTGTTAGCTAAAAAGATCTGCTAACCGAGCTGGATTCAGAGTGGAGTCAGGGACGAACTAATTGAATCATTCCAGCTTACAACAAACTTTGAATAGAGCAATTAGTGGACTGAGAAATGAGCCAGTCTCCGAGCCTTGGAGATATGTATTGAAGCAATATTGAATCGTGTTGGTAGCTGAGTGCATCTATAGCTAGGAGACAGTGGAGAATAACAGGGGTTTGGATTGGCTATAGTAAATACAGTCTTGAACTTTCGTTTCATGCTAAGTTCTATCTAACCTCTATGTGTACGATTGTGGTTGTTTACCATCAATTATTACTCGTGGGCAGCTGTTTGTTTGTAAGTGGTGCTGTTTATTGCTAGGATACATCTCGGCCGAGCTAATTGTCATTACTTCCAATTAATAATGTCGTTATTTCTTATTGAAGTCTGTTTACTGTATCACATACTTCCACTATAGCAACACGTCGATTTTACGGAATTTTATATGTCATAATTTTTTGCGACAATTATTTCATTTCTTTTGATTTCGAATATTCGAAATGGGTACAGAAAACGCCGTTTCACCGAAAGTTCTTTCACACATATGATTTGTTGGAAGATTATGTTAATGAAATTAGAGGAATTATTAGAAATAATAGATTCACCGTATTATTCATCAGCTCTTATTTTGCTTAATTTTATGGGGATTAATAACTCAAGTTAAATTAACAACTAATTCACGGATGAAAATTAAACGCTCATAATAAAGTTATTTGCAGAGACACAAATTTAAAACTTATTTTCTACTCTGGATAAACATAGAGTAATCTTTCTCTGGGTGGTAGAGAACATTGGGTTTTCTTTTTAAAAATTTGATTAAGTTTCTTTTTAAGAATTTTGTGACACTTTCTTATTTATAATATATTAAAAAATATTTTACAGTTAATGCGACTAGTTATTTCATTAAAAACTGCTAGTAAAAGAGATTCAACCAATTATCAAATTTAATGGTAAATATTAAAAGTTACTTGTCATTTATTATTAATAGTAACATCCAAATAATTATATGCTTAACACTTGTATTATCGTTATACTCGTTTTGAACAGCTATTACATAAACAATTATCACGCATTAGGCATTCGTTATTTAAATAAAGTAAGGAATTCTAATGAACAAGTAATTAGACTGCAAAATTAACATTGATTCTAAATTGGATATAATCTTAAAGCAGTTTTTTTAAAAATAATACCAAAATAATATCATTATACGTTTTCTATTTCTTCTGTTGATGTTAATAGTCATACTTCATTTTGTTAATGACTGATTTTATAATTTCCATCCAATATTTTTGCCATCGTTACTATAAAACAATATTAAACATAAAATTCGCTGAATGACATTTGTATCAATTTAGTCTTTCCAATTTTTGTAACGTCTTATATGGTAAGATCTAAAATTCATTTCAGTATTGCTCTTGCTTCTGAAACCTCCAAAAACACAAATCCAGCTCTAATCTCGAGAAAAAATGAAAAGAAATAAAAGAATGACAAAGGTAATATATATACACAAAAGAAAATGCAAAACCCTCGTTTTTTCTCCCCTATATTTTCGTTCAGCCGATTTCAGGATGCTGCGTGTCTAGACTATTTTCCTTTTTCTTCCCAACTGCCCCTAAAAAATAAATAAAGCTTCTTTTAAGGCAGATTTAGGGCGTCCAAATGTAATAACTGGGGGAAACTGGAAAAATAGCTTCCCATGTGTAAAGCTAGAAAAGTCTTTGAAAAACTTCAAAAATATTTTTCCAGCCTTCAGAGTGGAGCATTTATGCTTCATTTTCCGAGTGTTGTTCTGGATTACGAGTTCTCATACCCTGGATGAGCTTTCGCAAAAACTTTGTTCACCTTATTCATGGATTCGTTCTGATGTTTATCTGTATTGGGAATGTGGTATATTGTATTCTAAACTTTTCAGTGTTATCTAGGAAAGAATTCCAAAGTCTTCATGGAAATAACATTTTTCTTTCTTTTTTTAGATTTGGAATACTCGAAATCGACATAGACTAGGAAATTTTATAGAAAATTCCTTAATATATTTTATTAGTTGTAGCAATATCAGGAAAAAATTCCAAAGTCTTCTTAGTTCTTTCATGGAAATAGCATTTCTTTCTTTTTTTAGATTTGGAATATTCGAAATCGACATAGATGAGGACATTTTGTAGGAAATTCCTTAACATATTTTATTAGTTGTAGTAATATCAGGAAAAAATTCCAAAGTCTTCTTAGTTCTTTCATGGAAATAGCATTTTTCTTTCTTTCTTTAGATTTGGAATATTCGAAATCGACATTGATGAGGTTTAGTTTAGTTATATTAACGTTCCGTTTAAAGCAACACGAGGACTATTTTGGGACGGACCTCGTAATTTTGAACCAAGATCAGATGACGAGGATGACATCTGAACTGGCACCCCCTCACCACACCACACCAGCGGGAGGACGTTTGGCCTGACAGATTGAACATGCAAGAGATCCCCTCACACGACGGTTCATCGATGGAATCGAGTCTCGAACCTGAAACCCTCCTTTTCCGAAGCCGAGACCTTACCACTAGGTCACCGAGAAAATTTTATAGAAAATTCCTTATCATATTTTAAGTGTTGTAGAGATATCAAGTGAGCCATTTAATGAGTTGTTAATAAAATCACCATTCCACATGAAAGCACTCGGAAATAAATTCTGAATGATGGGGCAGCCGCTACAGAAACACTGATGGGCACGTAAAGGCCATCACCGGCAGCGGTACAACCTTCTCCCGTAAAAAGTACATTCCGTCATCGTTGGGAACAGTCAGATCACCCTCCTTTTGTGTAAAATTTGGGTTGACGAGAACCAACAACTATGCCCAAAGCATCTCATCCTCAATTAGGAGATACCCCCCCTGGGGCTGAGCAACATTAGGTTAAATAAATTGGGATAATTATTTAAAGAAATAAATTCATCTAAATGAGAATTCTAGAAAATTTTCTCGAATTCTAGAAAATTAGCAATCTGAATTTGTATAAAGAAAATAGTTATTATAAAAATATAATTATATTTAATTAAATTTATTCCTTTATTTTTAAACAAAAAGGGATAGTATAGTAACAGTCAATATAGTAATTGTCGCTTTGTACGGTTTACCACTATTTAATGGAATATATGGGGATCTTAGAGTTAAGGAAGGACCTGAAGATTGTCAATAATGATTTAAGTACAGTACTGATGGTACCAGGTAATCGCAAAACTCTGAAGGATATGATGTTAAAGATTGATAGTTTCATTCCAACTGTTTGAGAGTGTGCAGATGGGAACAAAGACAGTTATTTACTACCCTGAAAGGAATGTTAGTTTAACTGTTCAGTCAATGTAAGGTTTCAACAGTCGACCACAACAAATCCTGTCGATACTGCTACATTCAGTGGGGGCAGAGTAGTCGGCTGTATGCAAGAAGAAGAAGTAATTGTCGCTTATTGCCATAGCAATTAATATTATTCACTTTATATTATCGAATTCTTTGGCATCGAATCAACGTATTTAAATGTATAGTTTTTTTTATAAAAATTGTTTTGATATATCATCTAATAACTATCAAATCTTTCACTGAAATGGACTAAAATTTTGGTTCAAAGTATTTTGAGATATTCGCGATAAAGCTCATAAAAACAACAGTAGAGCTCTAAAAGTCATGATTACGTTACAAATTTTCAAAATTTTTAATTCGAAACAATTTTTTTTTATTGGAATGCGTTTTACATATCAAAAACAATAAATACCATTAGCACGGACCTTCAACATGAAAAATTACCAGAGCTAGACAGATTGAAAAAAAAATCAATATAGGAGAAAAAAAATTATTTTACCTCACAAATTTTCTGCTTGACCTTCTTCAACCACGATAACCTTTTGCAGGGGCAAATGGCCTCAGAGCCAAAGCACCTGCCATGACAAAAAAAAATCTGTCGAAATTCCTGTCTCTATTAGAACATACCACAATTATTTTCTCGTTTCTTCATAGTCTGTATAGCGCTGGTGATTTTCGTGCTATAGATGCTCTTCCAATATTATTTGCTGTTTTTATTTAGAACACATTCAAATAAAAGAATAGTTGTCACTGTTTAAAAATTTTCAAAAAAAAAAAAAAGATTTTTTATATGATTTTTGAGCTAGACCTCAATATACATTAAACCATAATTTTGTTCCAACCTGTGGGCATTATGTTAGTAACGCTCTCATATATCTCTAATATTTTTATTATATCTTTGTACGTAAAAATATTTGTATGATTATTGAATCGTTGGATGTATTAAAATTTTGAAGTAGAGAACTGGTCAATCCTCCATTTGCAATCAGCGTTTAAAAATTGACTGTCAAGAAATGCTTTTAAAATTGTCTGCTTAAAATTGACTGCTTTTTAAGAAATGAGCGTCTCATATTTTTTGGTAGCACACACTAGGGCCAAGAGGAAGACTTAATTACTTCTTGCGTCATCAATTTACATCATAAATTTTCCCGGTGGCAAAAATCAAGCACGACTGATAAACTGAGCCAGCTAACCTCAGAAAATCTCAATGAAATGGATTAAGAGTTAGTTTTCCTCTCTGGTAGAGTGATTTATTTTCGGGAATTCTGCAGGAAAATATCTAGGGTAAAATCTCCACTAATCCTGCAAGATTTTGTATGATCTTGTACAATCCCTTTTTACTGCAGGGCACATTCACACACCTCACAGATAAAATACAGAAGAACAACCATGCCTGAACCAGGATTCAAAATTGGAACTGCCAGATCTTGGGGAAACACACCCTGCCATTACGCCAGGACGCCGGCTTCTACAAGTATAAGTGTAGAATCGGAAAGATCATTGATTTTGCAACAGCGTCCGTAACGCGAAACGCCAAAATCTTGCGGAGATTTTCCCCCGAGGTATTTTACTGCAAAATTTCTGAAAATTAATCAAGTGACCACAAAGGAAAGCCGACTCTTAATCCATTTCGTTAAGATTTTCTGAGGTTAGCTGGCTCAGTTTACTAGGGGGGCTGGATTTACGGCACCAGGGAAATTTATGATGTAAATTGACTGGATAAGGTTAGATAGGTCTTGGCCTGTTTGTGTTGAGAATAAATTTAATGGCTCAGCTGGCTGTTTCAATTGCCAGAATGAGTTTACAGATAAAATATTTTATATCTGATGAAATTATTCTATATGGCATATGTACTCTTGAAAGCTTAAAATTTTCATTATGAATATTTTATGATATTATATGTAGATGTAATTAAAATGAGCTGGACATTGAAGTCTACAGGTGATCATTAACAGTATTTCTTGTTAAAAAATAAATTGCATCTTGTAAAACTATCAGCTTGGAGGTCATTCAAATCAGTGGCAGTGATATTTCCAAAATTTTCTTGAGCAGTCTCTAAGCCATGATATGTCAATACATGTCCTCAGAATGCCTCACATGGCATTGACTTACAATAATCACAAAATATTAATTTTTGACTTGATTTTCACATTTTAATTGATCTATAATAACCTTGGCGAATTATTTGGCAATTAATACCTGACATATATTAACAGTGTTTAAAAAAGTGAATGCGTGGTTTAGACATGTTTTTCTGAACAAACTGAAACTAAAATTTGACAAAACATTTAATTTTAATTTTTCATAAAATTCCATAACAAATGTGATATATTTTATATATTGCGTTTTTGAATTATAGAGTTAAAACGTTTCTGGAAGTGCAGACCGACAAATATTCAATTTTTTGTTAGATTTGGCACAAAATTTGACATGTATGTTTTATATAAATATTAAATATGTGTATCTAATTTTGTTCCTCTATCTTTTTTGTTTTATAATTATCCTGCTAACTTATATAGAAACAACAGCACAGATGGATTTCCTCTAAACATATTTTATTCAAAATTTCATTGAAATCTGCAAATTGGGTTTAAAAACCGTGTACCATCTTTCATCCATCTAGATCAAAGCTTTTTTGAGTTACTTTTATCAGGCACAGACAGATGGACAAAAATCTATTTTGTATCTCGGGAGGGAGGGGGGGGGGTTAAAACGTAGAAATTCATCAAAATATTTAGTTCGAATTTTTTGGAGATTACTGTACTTTCTCTTTATCACATACGCGTGAAACTAAAAAAAACCGTCTTTTTTCTCATGACGAACAATTCAATAAGATCTCTGTTTTGTTGACTCTGAATTTTCATAGCAATTATTTCCCTTTTCTTCAAATAGCAATAAATCAGTAAAAAAAAAGTCTTAGTACTTTTTTTTTACTACTATGCAAATTCTAATTAAAAATAGAATTAAAGAGTTACTTGAGATAAACAAATTAATTTACTCTATTTATCTATTTTAAAAGGAATTAATCAGTATTTCAAAAGTTTTAATTTATGCTGCATTTCGTCTAAATACAATTGTACTTCTGTACAAGAATTTAATTTTTATTTAAATTATAATTAAAAAAGTCTTTGAAAAATACACTGCTGTTCGAACCCATAACCTCTAATGGAATTAAATCCTTCGTTTCTATCACTTGATTGGAGACTCTCAGAATTTCCACTTTTGTGAAAGAAAATAGCTAGGTAAAAGTTAAGAGCAAAAAAGAACCGGTTGAATAGATTTTCTTTAATCCCAGTAATTGCATTTCTCTCTTTGTCGACTTTATTTCTTTCATTTGGATTGAATTAATCTACTGGGAATCAGAAAATTGTTATTTAAAGTAAGTTTTATTTCTTAATGCACTTCCAACTGTCTAAAGAATCGCTTTAAAGTAAGAATGAACGAATTTTACTTGATTAAAAATACATTATAAAAAAGAGAGAAGAAAATTGGAACTCATTTTTTCCCTCCGAATGAAGCACCATTTACAGTTTTTGTAAATGTAGTTATCTACTGTCTCGGTTTAGAATTCTAAGATTAATTTAGTTTTCTATTAATGTTTTATTGAAACTCAAAATCGTTAGCAAAAATCTTTTAGAATAATTAGATATTTTTTAAAAAAAAAAAAGCAGATTGAGGATTTTGTATTTGAGGAGATTATGGGAGTGTTTTATTTTTCTTGGAAATATAAAAACTTTTCAAACTATTTTTTTATTTTTGTAAATGCTTCAAGTGAAGATTCTCAACGTTCAAATAACTTATATACTTTAATTATCTTTTTTTTTAAAAAAAAATTTAAAAAAGAAAGGAAAAAAAATTGAATTGCAATATTCTTCACCATAATTTACTTTTATTTTTAAAAGTATTCTAATTATCGAACCGAAATATTTCTTAAGATTATGCTCTGAATTTATAGAATAATATTTTGTTCTTCAATAATTATTACAATTTCACTAAAATTGAAAATAGCCCATAATAAATCCTTCGTTCAATTTTACTTGTGAAATTACAGTAGGAATTTAACCAAGTTAAAAAGTTCTTAATTTTCGGTCAATCATTACTTGGCGTTATTTTGAGTACCATGACTGAAATAGACTACAAAAATGTGTGAGTTACAATTTAGACATTTGTTATATTATTAGTTCAAGCTTTTTACTTAATTGGTTGGATCTCTAATTAAACCCTTAAACGCAAAGGGATTCCTTTTATTTATTATTTATTCAATTAGACATTTTTATATACAGTTCATAAATCAATAATATTAATATTAATAGAAAATGCAATGTTAATGATGTATCAAAATAACAGTTTGAAATTTTAAAGTTTCTTAAATAAAGAAGTTTTTATGTACCTTTTACTCGTGAAGGAACAGATAGGATCAAAAGTTGATGTTTTTTGACGATTATAAGACCATTAGCATAATCTGAGAAATTAACTTTGCGTGTACTTCATAATAAAAAGTAAAACGCACACATATTAAATTAAAGAAAAAAATTAAATCGGTTATCTCAAGTTTCAAGTTATGATGCAAGAATGTTTTAATCAGGATAATTTATGAATGCGCATGCTTTCACATTTCAAAAATACGGTGATTCTTTTTTTATTTTAAGATTGACGTGAATTTCAAAACTTTTTAGCCAGCCCAGAAAAAGGAAAGCCAGAATCTGGTTTAGTCCGGTTTGGAATTTATGACGTAAGGCGCCTGCGTCAACTTAAATAAACAAACGATGTTTTTTTTTTTTTTCCCGAAATTGACAAGAGCTTGAAAACGGTTTTGCTAGCCATGAAAAAATTGAAAATGAAAATTGCCATTTATGCTTTATTCATTGCCTACTCGATTTCGAATTTCAAAACTCCCTAATAAAAACAGTATCATTGTCTCACAAAAAGGAATGTCACTTTTGAAAGTTGAATGACGGACGTTTTCGTCAAAATGCAATTTTCAATTAATAAATTATTTGATAATAAATAGTTAAATATATTGATTTATGTAGAATTTTCATGAAAACGATTTTTGAAAAGCACAAACTGCTAATATCTAATCAGAAATCATGAAACAGTTTAATAATGGACTAATCTTAAAACAGGAGTCAAATCCTTTAATTTTTCCCACTCAAGTATGAATGAAGTGATATTTCTACTTTCGGGGAAAGAGAAAATACTTTTATCAAAAATATTATTAAAGGCATGTGAAGTTTTTTTGAATGTATCATCAAAATGTAATTTAATTTGCTCAGAAAAAAATTATATTCCATGAAAATCACAGCTATAATGTCATAGTCCAACCTTTTAAAAACGCATCTGCTGTCAAAAAGGCATGCATGATAATAAAGCAATACTGGTAAAAGCAGGTAAACCTTTTAAAAATGGATCTGCTTTCAAAGAAGTATACATAATAATAATGGCAATACTGGTAAAAGCAGGCAAAAATATACATACTATCAAAAGATGTTGATTGAATATTGCAATTTAGGCTTTATTCATTGCCAACGCGATTTCGAGCTCCAATTATTTGCTGCCTTCAATTATTCAAAGCCTTCTAACTAAAACAGAATCATGTTCTCTCATGATAAAAAAGAAACATGATTTTTAAAAATTTCAAAGAATGTTATCAATAAATAAAGGGATTTCAATCTGCCAATCCAAAACATCGTAGCTTGGTAATATTTTAAATAAATAACTTCTCATAATTTTATTTTTAATGTTTGCTCGAAATGATACAGCAGTCTCAAGATGTATAAAAATATTTAATAAGATATTAATTTCAGTGAATATAAACCAAATAATAATGAAAAGAAAGAAAATCATTGCTGTACATTATACTTAAAAACAATCTTTATACTTAAATTTAGTGAGAACATTGTACATTAATTTCTTCACGTGCTATGACATGCCTGATTAACACTATTTATTTTAAAGAATGCAATTAACTCAATAGAATTAAGCATTTAAAAAATACAAAATTCACTTAAAAACATTTCAATATCTCAAATGCTCCTCATATTATTATAAATATCAAAATAAAAATATCTTAAATAGAATGCGCCATATAATAAGGAAGTTAAATAAATTCGCATGTCAAGAGACTGATATCATTGTTAAGTTTATCTTTTGAATTTTAAAGTTGTTTGAAGACAATTTAGGCTTGATATCATTTTATAGAATCATCTATGAAGAAAAGTTAATTAATTTTTAATTAAAAAGTCTAATTAAAATTTTAGGAAACTTTTTAATATTCATCTATTATCAAAAAGTTAAGAAAGCTACACTTTGTAAATCTTGTTTTAATAATTAATGATGAAAAGAACTTTTTGAACATTTTCATTGCACCATTTATTTCATATTGAACTACATAATTTATATAGTAGACCAAAAATAAGCATCAGTATTTAAAAATAAATTAAAGGAACAATATCTTGCTTAAATTTGTTGTGTTTTTCTTGAAAACTTTCAAATTTGCAACTGTTTTGTAGCATATTTACGGAAATTGTTTTGTCTGCTTTAAAACTACTATTGCGACGAAAACGATTCTACAGAGATTTCAAAACTCGCAGATTCCAGACGATGTTTATCTAAGTTTCTTTATACATTACTTGCTTTTTTAATTTATTCTAAATTTCTTTGCGTGGATCGTTTCAAAGTAATTTACTTATAGTCGCTTCTTTTCATAAATGAATAATTTTTTTTTCTTTTTACAATGTATCAACTCGAATTAATTAGTTGCCAATTTAGAGTACGTCTCATTTTATAAATATTTCTAGTATCTATGTTGGTTGAAAATTTAATTAAGTATAATATTAAAATTAAAAATAATTAATAAATAAAAGGAAAATTATATATATATAAATATATATTATTTGCAAAAAACATGAAGTTTTTAAGTAAATTTTTGTTTTTATTGAGAAAAATTAGGGTAGTTCTAAAGCAAATAAATAAATGAATAATATTAAATTCTATAGTTTTTCATCTTTCTTCATAATTTTACAGGTTTGACACATCTTTGAGTAAAAATGAATATTATCTAAGATTTATATTCGAAAATAAAAAATTTTCTTGTAATATATGAAAATACCTATGATTTTTTTTTCCCAAATTTGAACGATAGCCAATCTGCTTCTTCAGCATTTAACATCAAATCCATAGTTCATTACATTCGGCATAATATAAGGAGTGCTAATTATAAATTTCACTAAGATAATTTGATTAATTTTTAAGAAATGACAATACTCGGACAGAAGTAATAAGAAAATACTCATTTTTCAATAAATACTCTTAGAATACTGAAAGGCTTATTAATAAGCGATACTTAAGATGTCAATACAACTTGGTTTTAAATGTAATAAATATAAAATTTTAAAGACAGATAAGATATAAAGACAAAACAAAAAACCTGTTGTTTGAAAAAAAAAAGAAAATCTTTGTTTTAATTCATGTTTTTAACCTAGTTGAATACCTTTACCAAATGTGTTTAGTTTTTAAATTTTTCCTCAGATATAATTGTTTATTTTCAGATATTTGAAAAAAAATTAAGCATAGACTGTCTCAAAATCTCTCCCAGCTACTTCTGCAACTTGAAATTCCTGGTGTGTACCCCAAACTAAATCAAGACTTCAATACATGCAATTTGTATGCAGAATGAGTGTGAGAGGAAAAAGTATAAAACTTGCAAGACAGGCTACACTTTTGCATCAGAATACGGGGCAATCTGAGAATTGGAATGTAAAAAAGCAAACATTGATTTTTTTTTTCTTTCAGTCTTCTATGTAATTTATCTCCTTTCAACGATTTTTACATACTCTCAAATGCCCAGATATTTGGTTTCAAAATTAATGTTCAATATTTTTTACTACATCAAAACATCAGGAACACTAGATGATTTTGGATGGATTTTTATCAAGATGATGACGGATGCATTTTTTTTGCATCTTTACTAGTTTACACAATATCTAGAAATATATTTTTACGGATCGCCGTCTTTATTTGGAGTGGATGTGTGGTGTGAAAACATAATCAGCAGGCCTCAGTGGGAAACAATGAGAACGTTTATTAATACAAAAGACAAGACTACAAAGACGTCGAATATACAGAGGATAAATATACACAGCCGAAATATGCACTACAGAAAACAATAGCACGCAAGTAGTAATAGACCTCAAAGGGAACAGGCATAATTCAGCAGGAGAATGGATCATTGGAGCTTCCCTCTACGGTCTTTCCAAATGGCTGAAATTACCCACTGTCTTCTCTCTATAACTGTATCTGATTGCCCATTCACTAACTCGACTGACTACTTCACACACAACTTGATGCTGCTTCTACAATAGACAATAGTACTCGGTACACAGCAGTTCAACACTGGCTTGAGCTCCATACAAAGCTGGACAATTCCACCATTATTTCGATATCCTCTTGATGATTTATTACCGATCTAAGTCTCCGATTACGATTCACTGCAGCCTGAGACTGCCGTCCTTTTATGCCGCAAGGGAGGGGGTCCTAAGACTTTCTGGTCCAATCAGGAGTATCTCAATTTGTATTGAATGGATGACCAAAATTCTCAAATTTTCTATTCTTAACCATTTTGTCGTCAAAGTCACCAAATGATTAAAATATTTGTCGGCAAGCTCTGGGATCACTGACTTGGCAACCGAACAGCATCCAATACAGATTATTATAAATTGATCAATCCGGTGACAGAACTAACCGTGCCGAGATGCAACTTTACAGACTTGTAACAATATAAATTAAAAAGGTTGTATATGCAAAATATTCGATAAATGTCTGCGTATTTGCTGGGTAATTTACTGTAATATACATGTTAGTGTAAATTGCTGATTGATTACAGATTTTATTCCAATCTCTGATCCTTGAATGAATCCTATTATTAAGAAAATTTCCAAATCTGCTTGTGGTTTATTCTATGAAAAAGTATAATTAGTTCAATAAAGAATAAAGTTCTTTTGTTTTACAGGAAAACACATAACGCAGAAACAAAACATATTCGGAATAACACAAGAACATATTTACCGAAAACAGCAGTGCATAAGAATCAATAGTTATTAAACAGCATTCAAAAAGGAATCAACTCCTTCTCGACTCGAAGAAATAGTGTGTTTTTAAATTTTATCCGTTTAGCTAGACTCTTTACTTTCTGTCATTCGTAAGATAGAGAAATTATAGTAATCATCATCAAAAAAAAATTTGGAATTTAGATTTTGATGAATTTCCACGCCTTAGACCTCTATTCCCGACCAAATGAGTTCGAAAGTAGATTTTGCCCATCTCTTTGTCTATGACAAACATAACTCAAAACCACATTGAGCTATACGGCTGAAATTTAGTATATGATCTTAACACCAAATTTGCAGATTTCTATCAAAGTTTGAGTAAAATATGTTCATAGGAAGTCCATATGTCCGGCTGTTAGATTTTAAGTTAGATCGATAACGAAAAAACAAAAAGAGCCGAATAAATAAAATCCGATATTCAGGTTTAATATATCTTATTTAGATCAAATTTTGAGCCAAATTCAATAAGGGGTTAATAATCTGTACATCTTTTTAAAAAAACATGAAAATGCAACAGCTCAGAACTCAGAGAATTAAATATATCAAATTCGGTATTGGGTTTTAGGATTACATGTGCAATTTTTTTTAAATCAAATTTTAGTTCCAATCGGTTAAGAAAAAATTATTTGCATAGGTAATGTATTTTATTGAATTCTTAGAATTTCTTGAATAATAGTCAATTTTCCTGAAAACATTAAAGAAATTCTTTTAACTTAAAAAAAATTTATCCTTAATAGAAAACAGGGGAAGTTCAAAATGCATTTATTCATTGATTTTTAATTAGTTGTTTTGCTGATGTATTCTAAGGTTATTTTATTGTTGAATCGTGGTCAATCTAATAAGAGAAATTGTTCTTCTTTGATAATTTGGCATAGTACCAAATTAAGAAATCAAAATTGTAAATGTCAGTTGTTATTTATGCCAGGTTTTGCACTCAGCTAATCATAAGACGACAAGTAGGCAGCGCATGCGTAGAAACGAATTAATTTACGTTTGCCACAATTTCATAAAACATACTCAAGCATATTATTCTTGGCTTTAAATTGTCGTTTAGGCCTAAAAGAATTTTTCTTTTTCAGTACGCATCATATTAAAAGGATGAATATTGGCACAAAGATACACGGTAAAATAAAATAATAATAATAAAATAATAAGAGAAATAAACTGAAATTTAGAAAACTGTAGAAAAGAAATGGCAGTTAAAATTAAAATAGAATATAACTTCGCATCAGAAAGAGTAAGTAATGACGGAATTAATTTGTGATAAGTGATCTTTTTTTTCAGGCCTAATTCTACAAACGTATGTGCACTAAAAAAAAAATTCAGTACATGTAGTTGTGTAGTTGTCAGTGCATGTAGTTATCTCGTCGGAACTGTTACTTTTCATCGGTTGAACAGCCATTCTACGCATGCGCTGCCCACTAACCAATTAACCTATTAAATGTATAATTTCTATTAAATTAATGCAGTTTAATAGAAGTAATAACATTTGCAAAAAACTGTAAAAAACTGATGCATCAGAAGAGCAACTGAAGAATAATTTAAATAAACATGAAATAATTTAATTAAAGAATAATTTAAATAAACATGAAATAATTTAATTAAAGAATAATTTAAATAAACATGAAATAATTTAATTAAAGAATAATTTAAATAAATATGAAATAATTTAATTAAAGAATAATTAAAATAAACTTGAAATAATTTAATTAATGAATAATTTAATTATCATGAAATATACCCCACTACTTTAAAGAAATAAAGATATTTAGAGTTCGTTATAAAAACGTAATGGCATCCTATTCACCCTAGAATAAAGTTCTTAATCAAAGCCTTTATTGGCAATATTAGTTGTATGATTTTTGATAAAATTTCTATTACTTTGGTAAAAATATTATTTATTTTTGATAAAATTTCCATTTAGCTATTTATTAAATTACCATTTTAAAAAATATAATAGAATATCGACTGCATTTTTTCCTCAAATTCTCTACCAGATTGTATCTATTGCAAAAAGTCAAAATTTTATCAAAATTTCTTGGCAAATTAATAAATGAAGTCTGGAATTTATGGAAATAATGGTTTATAATTAAAACTATACATTTGTATGCAAATGTACACCAGACAGCAACTGAAGAATAATTTACAAGCCAGAAATAAACAGCGTTAACTTAAAAAAATAAGAGAAGCCATTTACAATTCAAATGCCACAAAAACGTAATGGCATCATAATCACTCAAGAATAAAGTTCTTTATCAAAGCCGTTTTCCTAACACCCGAGCTACTCTGTCAGAAAAGCGAAAGTCATCTGTCTGAAAGCAAACAGAAAATAACTGTCAGCAGCTGCTGCGACGACCGATAAGGAGACGTTGAAAGACGAATTCCCTCTATTATCTGCCATGGCGAAGATAAGATCCATGGATCAGTTTCAAAAGACGCACTGCTGACCACAGACTGAAAGGACACAAAAGGATTCCCTGGTGTCCAAGATAACGGTCAGGAGCCTTGATTACGGCAATCTCGGACATCCATTGTATGCTTGGCCCGATGCCAGCTGTCTGTAGTAGTTTGGCGGGATGATCTTTCTTTCTTATTTGTTCAGGTGCAGGGGAGTGCACGATGTGTTAAGTTTTATGGTTGGCCCAAAGTAATTGGTCGGGGATAGATGTGTCCAGTACTGGCTAACTTTCATAGAAAAACGATAAGTATCCATCACCAAGTCTTTTCTATTATGGAAACATGATATATTGCGCAAGGTTTTGGCACTTGCTATGGCCATTGATAGCTAAGTTGACTATATATATATATATATATATATATATATATATATATATATATATATATATATGGAATGATGCGTTATTTTCCTCCTAGTCAGACAATTCTTGCAATTATGGCCAGACAATATTACACTTACAATATATATAAATGATAAATATGCCCGATTTTCTTTGAATACAACTAAGTATTTATCATCGACTGATAACTTCAATATTTAATTCTGCAAGGTTTTTCCATAGCAGGTATCGAAGGTATCGAAGGAACAGGTATCGAAGCTAACTCGAAGATTTAAATTTTCAATTGTGATTTATCAAAGCAATACATGCCATAAGAAAATTTGTGAAACCATTGGTGAAAAGATAACCGGTTAAAGTGCACCATTGTAAACTATTCTAAACAAAATTAGAGTTTGGAAAGGGAACTATTTTATACAAAAGTAAAGTAAAGGTAAAGATTAAAGTGTGTTGAAGTTCAATATTTTTGACAAATTTATTTAGAAAAACCAAACATATATACATACATAAGAAACATATTATAAACCTATAACAGCATAAACATAAAACTTTATTAGTTCGCCATATTGGCTATAGATGGCAGCACGTTACCGCTTGAAAATTTAAGTAGCCATTATGGCGAACTAATAAAGTTTGAAAATATCCTATCTGTAACTCCGAACTGCTCGACCGTAGCGCTTCAAAACCGGCGCCAATCGATTCCTCGTGGCCAAAAACCCCAGACCCCCAA
>JAPMOQ010065301.1:1168564-1202034 GCA_026543055.1 Argiope trifasciata | reverse complement strand
TTTACCGGAGTTTATTAATTCTGGGGCGATTTTCGACTTGGCAACCATTCCTCGTATTATAGTATTAGATTATTGTCAGTCATGTTTACCATTACAATTTATTATGAGTTCCGCCAATAAGAACTTACACTTTCGTCAAGTTTCCGTATCCTTTTGTTTCTATTAATGTTTAAGAGAAGCAGATAAGTTTTGGAATCTAAATATATTAATAGATATGTTGAGCAATTATAAAAATAATCAATATGATTTTAAAAAATGGCCTGATTTCAAAATGTGGTAATATTTTTGTTTTCGTTCTTTATTAATTCGATCTCCCCAAAATTTAAATATTATTAATTTATTCTGTCATAATTACTGTCTGTCAGATTATTTTTGATTTTTCGTATACATATCACCTAGGATTCAGACGTCGACTAATTCCGACAATTTGATGCGTCACATGACCTCATATTCAGACTGGACATTTCCCTTTTATGAGCAGAGTTTGAACAAAAAGAAAGAAAATTCCAAAACTTGGTAAGTTTTGAAAGTAATAGAAATAAAATAAAATACAATTTTTTCATTAATTTCAAGAATGGGGGAGGGAAATTACCACACCCCCTTTTTTTAAACGACAAATGCAAAAAACATATTTGAAATATATTGCCTTGTAATAAAAAGATAGCAAAATTTTATTGCCGAAGCTGGATTTTAAGATTTATTCTTATTGATTTCGTCCTGGACTCTCAATCTTCCAGTAAAAAAAAGTTTAACAATGATATTAATTTTGTTTCCGTACACCTTTTTTTTCTTATTTTATATTTTGAAAAAGGTTAATATAATATAAATATTAACAAAAATTTTAATTTGTCACCGCAAATTTATGCGATAATTTTGATCACGTGATTATATAATGCGCATGCGTCAACTGTTAAAAATATACTTTTTTTTTATCTTCGGGATTGAGGAAAGCTCTAAAACTTTTTTTGCAAGCCCAGAAAAACTTGAAGAGCTAGAAACCGGTTTGAAACTTTTGACTTATGTGCATGTATCAGATTAAAAAATAATTATGCTTTTGTTTTTTCGGAACTGGAAGCTCCAAAACGTTTTTGGCAGCCAAGAAACAAATGAAAACAAAAATTCCATTTAATCTTTATTCATTTCCTACACGATATCGAGTTTCAAAATCCCCTAACCAAAACGTCATCAAGTTCTCACAAAAAGAAATGCAACGGTTGGGAGCTGGATAACGAATGTTTCCGTAGCAATTCTATTTCCAAATGATAAACTATTTACCACTAAATTTTTAAACATAATAAATTATTTAGAATTTTTATGAAAACAATATTTTTGTTAACACAAACTGCTCTTTTTTTAATTTCTGTGATTATAAAACTATTTCATAATGGTTTAATTTTAGAACAGGAGTGAAATCCTTCAATGTTTTCCACTTAAGAATGAACGGAATGATATTTCTACATTGGGGGAAAGCAAAAATACTTTATCAAAACTGCTATTAAATACGAGTGAAGTTTTATTGAACATACTATAAAAATTAAATAACTTAATTTCATCTGAAAAAAAATTACATTCCATAAAAATAACATGTTTGAAGTCATAGTTCTACGTCAATGTTTTAAAAACTCATCTGCTGTCAAAGAAGCATACATAATAATAATGCAATACTGGTAAAAGCAGGTATATATGCGATTAAAAGATGTTAATGAGTGTTGCCATTTATGCTTTATTCATTGTTTATGTAATTTCGAGCTTCGATCTTTCAAAAACCCATAACCAAAACAACGTCATGTTTTCAGGTGGAAAAAAAAAAGCTATTTTTTATTTTACCTTAATGTAACCAGTTTTATGCTTAATATCTTCGGATAGGGAAGTAAAAGGAAAAGATTTTTCATTTTAGATAAATTTCTCAACTTTGCAGACTCCAAAATTTGATACATCATCAATTTTGATAAAGGTATCAATAGTCTTTCTCTGTCATTATTAGAATGTGTTCTCGTTCTTTTATTTATAAAAATATTATATGAAAATAAATGTTATTATAAAAAGAATATATTTAAGTTTAACAACCTTAAAATTTAAAAGAACCTCTCTGAGATATACATTTAAGAAAAGATGTTTATTGTTATGGATTTATTGAAGTATGGAAGGAAAGGTAACCTGAGTGAGATGCATTCGATGCTGTTCGATGTGTTTCTGAAAATAATTGAAATTTGCATACACTGTGGAGAGTATGACACGTATAAAACAGGATAACGGTGCAATTTATGATGCTCATGCAACTTTTAATGTACTTTATTCGAAAGAGAAATAAATCATTTGTAAGAAAGAATTAGTTTATTTATGGCTGAGCAAAATGCAAATTCTTCCTGAATTAAATCTTTTTATAAAAAAGAAATCTGGGTGGTGGGGTATTTTGCAATAAAATAATATAATTGGTACATTATTACTCCAAATTCACTTAAAATGCATTGTTTGGATCTTTCAAAAAGATGGTCTCATGTTTCTAGGATGTGGAGAAACTACTCGATATCGTAGTGTAGAAAGTAATTCCTCAATAAAAATATGTGAAAGATGGTGTCATGTTTCCAGTATATGGAGAAACTAATCAATATCAGTGTAGAAAGCAATTCCTTAATAAAATTATGAGAGAGATGGTGTCATGTTTCCAGTATATGGAGAAACTAATCAATATCGGAGTGTAGAAAGTAATTCCTCAATAAAATTATGTGAAAGATGGTGTCATGCTTCCAGGATGTGGCGAAACTACTCAATATCGGAGTGTAGACAGTAATTCCTCAATAAAATTATGTGAATGTTTACATTATTAGAGTATGTATTACTCCAATTTCACTTATAGTGCACAGTTTAAACCTTGCAACAGGATGGTGTCATGTGTTAGAGTATGTGGTAAAATTACCCCAAACCAGGGTAATCACACTACAGTTTTAAGATTTTGCACATTCCTTTTCAAATAATATTCTAATGGGTTTTAATCTTTATTGGTAATTTTTTTCACTGTATAAAACAGTTTAAAAATTAATTATTTTCTCATTTTAACTTTTTAAAATACAATACCGAAAAAAGTATTTTTTCTTTCTAGTGATATGATCTCTCAAGTGTCTCCTGTCATAAAATTTTCTGCATAATATTAGATTAGATAATATTTACAGTTAACAGCATGAATTTTTGATTTTTCTTATTAATGAATGATGACTCAATTTAAACGGTCACATTTTATATAATATAGAATATTTTTAATTGAAAGAAACATTCTATTGTTACATTCCCCGTCCCCCTTTTGTGATAAAATATTTCCGCCAGATGTGTTGCCTTTGTGTTTGCTAGACACTTTGAAATAGCCAGATGTTGCAGATGTTCTCCTTTCGGGACGTGAGGCATCTGTAGCTCAAAGAACAAACGTGAAAAAGTGATAGTGCTTTCAGCGACAATGGAACATCCAAACATCTGGATGCCGAATTTCTCTATTGTAAGCGAACCTCATGTTCCAGTTTTTTTGGTGCGCCTTAACTACCTTCCGACGATAGACTGGTGCTCCTGGAATGGCCCTTTGCTGGACATGATTAGCCGGAAAAGAGGATCAGTAGCCACTGAAGAAGAGGAGGCGGAGACTTTCTCTCGGATAAAGCATTCAGAGCATTTGGAAAGGAGAGAAGGGTTTCTGGGAGACAGCTGGAGTACGCCCATGAGTCCAGTAGATTTGGAGCGCCACTGTAAATGATGACTGACTGACCAATAATTGAATTCCCAGTGGTGCTGTGTTTACTATTTAATGGAAAACTGATCTTTAAGTAAGACCCTTCAACTTAGACTGCTGTGATGTAAATAGCAATTATTTAATTAAGATAAGAACGAGTTGATTTTTGTACATATATAGGGCTGTAAAATAGTGTCTAAAAATTCTGAGTATTATTTGATCTATCGAGGTCAAGACATTACACTCTTATAATTTTAATTATATACTTATTTATTCATGATTTTTCAACTGAAATTGGGATGGCCTTTAATTAAGTATCAAACCCTAATACTTATTTCATAAACATCTGTTAGCAGAAAAAAAATGTTCTGATTTTTATGTTTTATTGAGAAAATTTAGTATTTCTTTTTAATGATAAGCGTTACAGTTAAAATCGAATTTAGTAATTCATTAAGGTTTAGCGGTTTTATAGATACAAATATATCTTATTTAATACTAGCCGCCTTTGGCGACCAGCTGGTTCGCCATGTGTAAAACGTTCTAAAATTTTCAATTAAATCACATATTCATTAGCCTTGAAGTAACTCCGGGCATTGATTGACCTGAAATTAATATTTTCTTTAAGATGATGGAAGGAAAGTTCTAAAAGCACACCTTTTCCTAATAATATTCTTTAATTTTATAAATCAGTCAGTTTTAACCATCGGTTATGCTTCCAAAATATTGAAAAAAAAATTCAATGATGTTGCCAAAATATTAAATATGTTTTTTTAAAGAAAGCGAGAAAGGGAAAAAAAGTATTAAATTTATGATACAGATATTGCAAACGATTACATAAATATGCCATTAAGTCGTGATTTCAATGCATATCCTGTCTAAATTCAATCAGATTTACCGTAAACAAAGAAGATTTATTGAGTTAATGATATGGATATTGCAAACGATTTTAGAAACCTTTGCTTTTCATTTATTTTTTAAAGAAAATATCACATTTTATATTTCTTTTATTTTATCCAGTCACGTGCTGAAAGTTGCATTGCGATGATAATTTTTTTATTTGAACTTCCGGCATTCTTTTATTTTATCCAGTCACGTGATAAAAACATAGTTAAAGTATTTCTTTAAAAATTCGTTAAAAATAGAAGCTTAAGTTATACATTAAAACACTGATACCATTAGAAAGCTAATTTTTTAATCTTTAAATTGATATAAAAATCATTTTTGTGCAATAATATTTTCGGAAGTTATAGCGGAAAAACGCCGAAATTTCGTTTAAATTTTAATTAATTCAAATTCTAATTAAAAATTCGAAAAAAGGGCTCCAAGGTGCACATTCCCGACCTCCAAGGTATACATGCACCAAATTTGGTAGCTGTAGGTCCAACGGTCTGGCCTGTAGAGCGCCAACACACACACACGCACACACATTGAGCTTTATTATAAGTATAGATTAATTTCCTACCTTTTTCTTTATTACAATTTTTAAAGATTTAAATATTGTATGGGAATAATAAAGGCATCCAATCCACATATAGTGAAGCAACAGTTGCCTTAGAGAAACATCATTTTGTTATCTTATACATTTATTTCGTTTGTCATAAATAATTTATTACGCTACCACAACGTGGTAAAAGAGCCAAACATTTTATTATCTTTGACATCATCTCTTATCACTTAAACAACCATAACAAAATTTTATTGTTTGTTACACTTTTCGATATTTCGTTCTGTCTTTTCCAGCAACTCAAAACTCATTTCATTCTGAAAGCGACCTTACACCGAAAAAAAAAGTACAGAAAAAAGAACCTGGAAACCCTTCAAAAAAGCCTTTTGATTTTTCTCCCCCCCCCCCCTTTTCCAAATGTGCCAAAGAGCAGCGATGCAGAAACAATGACTTCCTTGGCTTCCCGCATCCCAAGCGGGGCTTTGTGACGATCTTCACCTTAATCCCTGGCAAAGACCCCTCCGAAATCACTCCTCTGAAAAAGGTGCACACGTCTCCGAAAAATGATTGTCTCTCTGACATATTTTTCTGATGATGTCAGCTTAGAGTTGGCGAGAAAAAAAAATGGAGCCAGATAAAGAAAAAAAGAACAGTCCGAAGTTTTCGTGCTTTGTGCTTTCAGGAGAGAATTACCACATTTTTTTCTGTGTTCTTAAGTTCTCAGGTTAGAGTTTTTAATTAAGTTTTCTTATAAATCACGTGTAATTTTTGGTGGGAAGGTGGGGATAGGTTGGCGCGTTTGGAGTAACTAAAATTAATGTTTGCGCCAACTTTTTTCAGTGACTTTTTTTTTCCGAGTTGGTTTGTTATTAATCAGGATTTTCTGGAATGCTTAGCGCTTTCAGAATTTTTCAAGTTGACGAAGAGGAATTTATTTTGAAAAATAATTAAGAAACAAAGGCTTTAAACGAAAATAACTTCTTTTTGTTTTTAGGATTTAATTATAATTTACAAATTTTCTGTCAGCAAAAATTCCGTTTTGGACTTGCTAAAGTGATGCAATTTCTGAATTCCCGTTGAATTATTATGTAGCTAAAAAGGCTTACTCCTACCATACTTCTACTTTTTCTATAGATGGGGAAACCATGTACTTTTTCCATATTAACTTGATCTACTACTTTTAAGAGATAATGTATGTGCTTTTAAGGATAAAATAGGCACACCCGAAGGATTTTTTTAAATACTAATCATTTAAAGATTAAATGAGATTTCGATTTTTCACACAACCACAATATTATTGCACAAAACGATTTTTGCAACATTTTAAAATATCTTTTTAATAAAAGCAATTTAATTATAAAAAAAATATTTCTAAATTTTCATTTTTAAATTGTTTTTTTTTGTGTGTGGTTTTTAGCAATAGATATATCGTTTAATTATTCCTTAAATTGATTCTTGAAATGTTTAACAGAGTGATTATATACAGTGCGACTGAAATTTTTTTTCATGTAATTTAACAAGACAATTTACTTGAGGCTGGTGAAATTTCTCTAGAGTAAACAATGAGGTATAGTATAAAATAGATTATATAGATGAATTTTTGGTATATTCCTATAGAAAAACCACCTATTTTCATGCCATAATTTTGACAGTTTCTAACATCAACAATTTATGTTATCAGATAGTAAATTAGATGTTAAGGAATCTACTTTTGCCTTCGAGCCTACCGCGAGGAATATTTTAATGACACTACGATGGACTCCAACTGCGAGCTTGCTCAAGGTTATTAAAATGAAATGGCTTTATTGTGTGTCAAAATTTGAAGATCACCAAGTAAGGAAGGAATCGATGCGATACTAAAGAAAACTTTGCGCCTTTGTTTACGTTTATATTGTTTACTTTTTTCGCCCAGAGGGAAATTATAGTTGTTTGTTTCAGGAGTAATTTTTCAAATAATCATTTAAATGGCTTTCTATAAACAAGTAAAATAATAAGGCTTGTAGACAGTCAGAATACAGATCGATAATGCATCATTGAATCCATATCAAAGCCGGCGTTCAGGCTGTCTCATGATCTCTGCTTCACGTCTTCTAGTCCTGGTTCGGGCTTGGTTGTTCTACTCTTGAGTTTTATTTGTGAGATGTATGAATGAGCCCCGCCTTGTAAAAAGGGGTTGTGCAAGCGCATGTGTGTATGCCATCATCAGACTTCAGCCATCGGGTGCTCTTGGGTCTTTACTCTGAGAAGTTACTGCAACCCTTTTCCGTGTTAAACTCTGTCAAGGCATCGTCGTCATCATCAACTGAAATCAACAGTATAGTTTCGCGAAAAATGAGAACTGTAAAGAAGGCGAGGCAATGTATTTGTGCATCAAGTTAAATTGTCCTGAAGATGAGCCTGTTGGGGCATGAGAGGAATCTGCTGATGGCACGGGACTTTAAAAATTGACAATTCGTGGTTTAAAGACGACAGGCAAGATCTCCCGTGAAATGAAGAATGTAGTTTCATTTTCATTTTATTTCTGTTCAGAGAGAATAATGAGGATTTTCTTCTACCCTGAAGTAACATTTAACATTGATTTTGCTGAAAATTAGTCAAGAACTCCTGTTAAGAGGCGTTTTCTGCCTTTGAAAGGGATTTGGGTTATTTAAGTAATCCCTTAGAAAAGAAGTCAGAATTTCCAATACATGAAGAAATTTGCATTCTTAAAGAATGCCAGAAATTTTACGATTAATTTTCACTTGGTAAAAAGTGAGGTAATCTTCTAATTGTCAGCAGACCACTAGAATAAATTCGCTGCTGATGAGCATATCTCTTTTCAAATGTCTTTACAATGCTAGTTAGAAGTGCAGACAGAGCATACAACTTATAATTGCTTTCCTCAATTCATAACAAATATTTTTGCCTTGGAAATAAGCTTAAAATGTCCATCATCTTTTTACTTTCTCATATACGTAGTATACAGAATATATGTTTCTCATATACGCCATATAATTACGGAAATGCGATTTTAATATTCCACAGTTTTAAACATCCCACAGTTAAAAACATCAACAACGTAATTTTGAAAACTGACGGTCTGCGTCAAAAAAAAAAAAAAATTGAAATTTGGTATACAGCCTTTACACCAAATGCACAGATTTTCATCAAATTTTGAGAAAAAAATCAATTCAGAGTCTGTTTGTTCGGAGTCTGTTTGCCTGTTTGTTTGTTTGTTTTGTTTCTTGTATAAGTTGTTGTTTCTAATGGCACTTGCCTGTGACATGCCTTCTGACTACAGAGACATTGCGATTTACTCCTAATTTTTAGCGTCTCTTTTTTCAGTAGCACCATCTGGGGCAAAGAGTAAGTTAGCTAAGCACACGTCATAACCTTTTTTAAATGGGGGGACTTCATTTATACATTTCATTCACTCATCCACAGATCTTAACTTAGACATGATCGTAGAATGATCTTCTCCAAATAAGCATTCCCAGTGGTATTACACTCGATATGCAAGACTTTGTGATCACGACAGATTTATACGTGAACCAGCCACCACCACAGACGAATATTTTCGGCCCGTGGTGTTCAAGCTAACGACCCAGTGATGCGAATACAAGTTTTTATATAAGTTGAAATAATTACAAAATAAAGCAAGCGAGATTAATAAAACTAGGCATATACATTGATTACCAACAGTGTAGTGTTTTGAGTCAAATATAATACGGAATTGACAATTAATTAGTATATTCTTCCAAAAATATAAAAACTCGATAACTAAAAAAAGCAATGAGTTAAATACATTAAATTTGGTATGAAATTTTGTGTACTACAATTACAACTTATTAAGAAAATTTTCTTTTAATTTGACTGGGAAATACGCATCTAAAACACAGATTCAGTTTTAGGATACTATTAACCACATTCAGTGCTTAATTGTCGAATAATTCACCGAAAATAACACGGTAGAGTCAGAAAAATGCCAAATTCTTGCCGGAGATTAATATTTGGTACATATTGTATTCCGATATTATGCAAGACGTTCTATGGGTCACGCTTTTATTAGTGGGTATGCAAGAAAATTTTGTGGGGATCCTCTCTCTGATTTATGGTTGGTAAATATGCTGGAGGAACAATATCTACTGTATCAATGAGATGATGGTTATGACTCTTGCAAACTGAAGACAGAATTTCAACTTTTAGGTGGCATTTAAATAGATGTTGGGGTGAAAATGTATGAAAGCGTGCTCATAGCTTTCATTTTTATTAGAGAATAACATTTGAAAAGAGATTTTGTTAAAATATGTCTTGTTATCTGTGATCATATAATCATAAATAAATTTTTAAAAAAATTGTTTTTGAAATCTTATCGCAAATTATCTTTGATGGTTTCTATATAAGCTTCAATAAATTTCCAAATTAAATGTCAGTAAATAATATTAACCTACTTTCTTGACAACGCTTTCATACAGATTGAAAATCAGATTTAAAAAAATCGAAGAGATGCACGTAAGAGCAAACGATCTGAGATAAGTTTTTCATCAAATTAAATATTCGTTTCCATAGTTACCACTTGAAAATGATATTGGAAATGTCCCCTCCAAGAGTAATATTAAAGTAAATTAATTTGTCTTCTGGGAGAAATTTAGTATATTGTCTACTTTAGTTATGACTGCAAAATCGTGATTACATAACCCAATTTCCCTCCGTTTGGAAATTAAAGCTTAGTAGATTGTCAAGATACTTGATTACAGCCATTTTTGTCCTGCAGATAAATTAGATACATATAATTTCTCTTTACAGCTGATACCATTAGCTAACTACATGATCTCCATGGATGCAGTTTGTATCAATAATACATTTGCTGCAAAATTCTGAACTTATATGGCATGACCCTATTTAAAGTCATGCATGAGAATTATATGGATCAGGGTACCAGATTCTAAAATAATTACGATTCAAAAATAAATTATAGTTTTATAGATATTTCAAACTTTTCATTGTCATTTTTGAAATAGATACAGGATGATTCAGAAGTCATGAGTAATTTCAAAAGTATATAATTTATTTAAAAAAATTGGAATATAGAAAGAGATCTTTGGCAATGATGATATAAAAATTGTCTGTATCGTTTCCTGTTGAAATAGCAAATAATTTTCCAGTTGTTGGAATCGGTAGAAGATGCATAAAATCTTTGTAGAACATCCCCATGAGAATTATTGCCAGTGAGGTCACCCTTAGAGAGGTTTCCGGTGTGGTTGTAAGTTTTCCTTTCTTGAATGGAGCATTAAGGAAGTGGAGTCAACTAACATCCATTCAATTAGTTTACTGTTCCCCAAGTGGGAGCTTTAAGGTAACGGAGTGGAATTACCTGTACTGGATTTGTATGAATCGGTACTACCTACTGAATGTTACTTGTCCCGTATTTGATGTTATTTGTATTGTATCGGATGTTACCTGTATTGTACCAATTGCAGGTATTTGATGTTACCCGCACTGCATTGGATTCTACCTGTATTCTATCGGATGTTATCTGTATGCTATTGGATATTACTAGTACTGTACTGGATGTTACCAAATGCTATTATATATTATCTGTACTGTAATATTTTATGTTACCTGAATGCTGTTGGATATTATCTGAACTGTAATATTGGATGCTTCATGTACTGTACTGAATGTTACCTACATTCTGTCGAATGTTATCTGTACTGGGTGTTACCTGTATGCTGTTGAATATTACTTGTACTGTAATATTGGATATGAATTGTTATGGGTGTGTAATATTGTAGATGATAACAGCTATTAGAACAAATCGTAGGTTCACTCCCCTGTTCAGTCTCAATGACATTTATTGCATTGTATTTAATGCATTACATTGCGACTTACGTATTACATTTACTGCATTTATGGAGTCTAAATATACTTATGTATGTACATTTACTTTATTAATACTGCTGAATCTAACAAAAATTACAGCCCAACAGAAGTTATTAAATTTGGATATAATCTACTAATATTTGAAGAAGACATTTTAATTAAAGATTGTTAAATGGTTTATTTTTCTAAATAGTAGAACTCGTGTTTGATTTTTCTTACTATTCAACAGTTTATTAGAGTGTGTTTTGAAAGTAATTATAATATATTCTATTTATATACAGATATACCGGATTTTTTTGGTGTTCCCAGAAAAATTATTTTGATTTCCAATGAGCTGTCACGGCTATGTCCCAATTTTGCTTGGTTAAAATAATGCACTGTAATTCACTCAACCCACTAACAAAATTGACGAAGGCTTGAAATTTTCGTTCGTCAGTTTCTATTTCTTTATGTTTACAGAATCATTATAGGAGAACTGCGAAAGCAATGACAAAGAATTTGCAGAAGATAAAGAATTTTTTTTTTCTTTGGTGCCCTTAGTAAAATTATTTTGATCTCCAATAAGTTGCCATAGCTATATCCCGAATGTGCTTGGTTAAAATAAGGCCCTATAATCCACTCAACACACTAACAGAATTGATGAAGGCTTGAAATTTTCGTTCGTTAGTTTCTATTTATTTATGTTTACTGAATCATTATAGGAGAATGACAAATCATTTGCAATGATAAAGAAAAATGTCTACCATTATTTTACTTACGCCGATTCATGGCCATAAATGGCGCATATGCCAAGTTCTCTTTCCCGCAATTCAGCCAAGCAACTATCAGTAGGGAGCTTTGATAAAAGAGCATCTTCGTGTGATTTGTGAGGGTTTAGAATGGAGCTTCGAGGACACAAAGGGAGAGCGGTTTCTCTATCAGGAACGGGCATGATAGCGCTGTTGTGGAAATTATCCGGCCCAGACAAATAGACAAAGGCCATTTGTTCGGATTCTGAATGGATCGGAAGGACCTTGTATAAGGCAGATTTAGGGGGAGGAGGGCAGACCTGCATTGATCTCGGACATGAATCAAAAATGAAAGCAGTCTCTGTTTTGAATATATTCAGATTTTTGGTCGTCCGCTGTTTGGTTTGGTATGTATTTCATTCTGGAGGTAAATCTATGGTAAACAGATGTCAAAGGGTGATTCATTCTGAGGCCTGTATTTGAAATTCATCAATGTTGTTTTTTGAATATATGTTAAAGCCATAGAAGTAAAAGAGCTTTCTGATGTTCAAAATATAGAAGATATTGTACATTGCTATATAAATGTAGAAGATATTTTTACTGATAAATAAATATAGAAGCTCAAGGTGAATGCAATGTTGATGATAATATTATATTATATATTGATAAATATAATGTAGAAGATTATAATATAATATTTTATATTTATATGTAAACGTAGAAGATGAAGGTAACTATAATGTAGAAGATGATATTATTATATTGTATATTGATAATGAAATGTAGAAAATAATGATAAATGTTATATAGAAAATGATACTGTTATATTTATTTTATTGATATATAAATGTAGAAGGTAAAGATAAAGATAATATAGAGGATGATTATATTGTATATTGATAAATATAATGTAGAATACATAGATGCATATAATGTAGAATATGATAATATTATATTTTTTATTGATATATAAATGTGTAAGATAAGGTTAAATATCATTAGAAGATGATGTTATTTTATCTTATATCGATAAATGAATTGTATAAATATATAAATATAATATAGAAGATGATAGTAATATATTGTATATCGATATACAAGTGTAGAATATAAAGTCGTCGAATAGGTCAGAAAGGCTATCTTAATTGTGTCTGTATGATTCACCTGAACATATCAATTTTATTTAATTTCAGTGAAATAGTTTAGAAGTTATGTCTATGATACCAACAAAATGACAGATAATGAAACAATGTTTTTCTAATATATTCTGTAAGTTGTGTGCGTGAATTTTTCTACTGGAAAATGGCCTGAGACCATAATGCTATTAAAAACGCGAATGCCAGATTCATTTCTCTTTTAATTTCTGCAGCATTGCAAATTCATATTTCATTCATCTTGTAAGCTACAAAGATATTAAAACAGAATTTTCTTCCTAAGCCTTTAACAATGGAAGAATTTTTCTCAACGAAAAGTAGAAAAAAATTAATAACGAATTTTACAATATTTACAAATACTTATTGATAAATATAGCGGATTGTAATAAATTGTTAGAAATAAGGAAAACACATTTATACAAAATTGCTAAAAAACTGGAAATGTTTGTAAGAATTATTGAATTTATGTCAACAAAAATAAAACTGTTGGAATTTTGAAACGGGCTAAAACCATTTATATGAAATAACATTTTCGTAAATTGTCGCAGAAAAACTAAAAACTCAAAGTAATTAAAACATTATTTTGAATTTCAAAATAATTGCTACAAATTGAGCGTAGATACTCACACTAACACACGCGCAAACGTAATTCATTTTTAGTAGAGGCTTGCTCTATCTGATTATCAGCTGGTTCGCCTAGAATATTCGTTGTGTCGAATTTCAATACAATCTTTAATGTTAACTTAATTCAACAAACTAAAAGAAGTATTGCAACACGCAGGGACAGATATTAAATTAGTGTCATTTTATATCTTTACAGCTGATTTGTTAATTTTGTATATGAAACATCCTGATGAAATCAAATGAAATGGAATCCTAATGGCGCAAAAAACATAATCGTCCAAAGATATATATAAAATTGCTCGTTATTTTAGGTGGTAATGTAATCATTCTTTCATTTTCTCCCTATTTGATATTTTTTTGATCGTTTTTTGACGTATATATGAATATCATGTCGTTTCTAACAGTAATTTCAATAAAATGTCGAATTTCAGTAAAATCACTAATGTTAACTTAATTCAACAAACTAAACGCAGTATTGCAACGTGCAGTGACATATATTAAATTAGTAACAGATTTTAAATTTCAATAAAATGTCAGATTTCAATAAAATCACTAACGTTAGCTTAATTCAACAAACTAAAAACAGTATTGCAAGTAGCAGTGACAGATATTAAAATAGTATCATTTCAATATCTTTACAGATGATTTGTTAATTTTGTTCATGAAACAACCAGATGAAATCGAATGCCATGGCCTCATAATGGCGCAAGAACCATAATCGTCCAAAAATATATATAATATTGTGCATTATTTTAGGTGGTAACATAATTTCACTTTCAAACTTTCCTTCTGTAACTTGCTCGGATAATAAACACAAACTTTATTCCTTATTTTTCTAGGAAAGTTTCAGGTTTGTGACCCGATTCCACGGAAGAGCAGTGTAAGTGGGTCTGATGTGCATTTAATCCATTAGGGCCGAACATCCACCTACTGGTATGGTGTGGAAGTTTGGAGCGAGGTTGTCAGTTCAGTTGTCGTAATCTTTATCTGACATTTACTCAAAATTGCAAGGTCCGTCTGAAAATAGTCCAAGTGTTGCTTTCGAATGGGAACTTATTATAATTAAATTAAACTAAACTCATTATTTTTTCAAAAATAATGAGTTTAAAGAAAGAATGAGAAAACTTCATGATTTAATATTTCAGAAATCATTTAAAATAGTTTGGATTTCATCACAAAAATGAATTATGGTGGTGAAAATTAAGCAAAAAAGGAATTTTTATTAATCAGCCAAAAATTAGGAAAACTCCACAATTAATAAAGAAATTTCAATTTTAGAATGGCATGTAGTGCTGGAAAAGCCAAAACATAGTGTTTAGTTAATTAAACTACAAATATTGCTTTGAAGTATATATATTCTTAATCTTCGAAGTGCCATCGTATGGTATATGTAAGTACTATTCATTTCAGTATTCGGAAACGACTACTTTTGGACAATTCTATTTCATTAAGGGGAGAGACGCAGAAGTTTGAAAGCATTTTCGGAATGCATTCTCATTCTTTGAATTTCATTTTTGCCCTATTTTATACTTTTTTGATAATTTTTTTCCACTCATATATGAATATCATATCTTTTCTAACCGTAAATTCTTAAAATTCATTCCACGAGTAATCCGAGTTTATTTTGTTGTTAAATATAAACATCCCATCCTTTCGTCTTTCCTCTCATCCCTATTTTGAAGAATTAAGCCCATCCAAACGCATGCGCAAAAGAGCAGACGGTTTTAGAATCTGTTGTCAAACAAAATAATAGTTTATTCTGTTGAGCATTCATGAATATCCTTTTTTCTTTTTTTCTTTTAAAGCTCTTTTTCTTTAAATACTTCTAATGAAAATATAAACAAGGATTGAATCTAAAGGTGAAATATTTCGGATTTTTAAAATTAAATTGTAATTGTCTGCACTGTTCGAGATAAATAATATGTTCGAAATCAAATTTAAATTTGATTTTGGTAACATTCTACATAGAAACGAAAATTACAAACTCAGAGTTGTCATGCGATATCAAAATGAAAATTATTGTCTAAATATTAATATTAGATGCATTTTATATATTTTTACTAAAAGGTAATGAATTGGTATTTTCAAAATCGCACTCAATTCTTTCGATTTATTGTGCACTTCGTTTTAGGACTTTCTTATAACTTTAAAAAATTAAATATATCAATTCGTTTCAACATTTTTTGTAAACAACAAGGAAAAAGTAAGAATCAAACAAAAAAAAACCGCTAACAAATGGCATTTTTTAATTATTATTTTCAGAGGCGAAATTTTTTAACAAATGATGTTCATTTGACAGTGAAGGTTTAAGTGGTATTACAAATATTTTTTTCTAGACAACTTAATCTCTTCGGCTATATTTTTATTTCTTTCATTTTAGATTCTTTGGAATAGAATTAGAGTTTTTCTAAGGATTATTTAGAATCTATATATCATTTTTTTTAAAAAAATGAATATTTTTATTTAAAAGCGCAAGCAGAGTTTTGATGAAAGTAATAAAAATAAGGTTAAATATCTGATGAAAACAAAATGTTATAAATTACCCAAAAATGAAAGCCATTAATCAGTTTTTTTGAAAAAGATATTAAAAATTGAAGAATGAATCGAACTGAATAAATAAGTTGCTTTGATTGAATTATATTCACTGTATGTGTGATAGTTTTTGAAATCTTTAGTTATAAAAATGTTTACTATATGGAATTTACTTTGAAAAATTTACTTACATATATCGAAAATGTTATAATTCCATATAATAAGCTATTAAGCCTATTCAAGTAACACCAGGAATGTTTTTAGTGGCTTTTTAGTAAATCAGCACTTACAATATTTTTTACAATTACTGTGTTTATAATTTTCTTTGCTATTATTGAAAAGTTGCCCACAATTAATAAAATATTTTAATTTAAATAATGACCTTTCATATAATTTTTAACGCGGTAATAAATCAGGAAAAGCAATCTAAGAGAAAAATCTCAAGTATTGTACTCACGAGAACAGCTAACCGGCCGTCAAAGTCTCACGCTGGTATCGGGGTTAACTCCAGGAATCCAACGAATTCCTCGGGCGGAATTTTCTCTTGGACGCTCGGCTTTCACCTATCTCTCATCTGGACCTCTTCATTAAAAAGCTCCTCGTCTCCTGTCTCTCTAAAACCCTCGTCTTTTCTCTCTTCTATCAACTCCACCTCTCATCCACATTGGAGCATTTGGGATCCCGATTCTCCAATTCTCGTTCAGCGAAAACTTTACTGGTCTATATTTGACCGCAGGAATGTTCGTGGTCCACAATGGAAAACAATGTAGGCTACACATTTGTGTAGCAGACACGATTAGTGCAAGGGTAGTCCTTTATCTGAACTCACTCTAAAGAGCCAGATGTCCGTTCTTAGAAGGAGGGTTTCCATCTGTCTACCTGTAAGCAATTACATTGCCAAAAAACGTCACCATTGAGGGACCAGTCTGGAAAGAGCAATTATGGAACGTGTGAAAAAGAAACCGTAATGGTCAGGCTGGGGAGAAGTTGAATCACTACAAGACGTATTTTCCACGAGATATGTTGTGCCTGGGCCGGTAATGTTATTGCGGTGGTCCAGCCAAATATTTTCTTTTATGTGTGCCTCAGTGCGGATCGGAGTCAATTCTTAAATTGTTATGGAAGATCCATGCGTCTCTTAGACTTAAGTCAGTGAAAAAGACTTATGAATATTTCACTTAGTTTTAGTTCAAATCACAAAACGAGGTTTTCGAAAAATATTTATAAACTAATATAAAAATAGATCTGAAATGTCTAAACTTTTTAAAAACGAATTCTGTAATTCTGAAAAACATAT
The DNA here is from genome assembly GCA_026543055.1 of Argiope trifasciata. Lineage (NCBI taxonomy): Eukaryota > Metazoa > Arthropoda > Arachnida > Araneae > Araneidae > Argiope > Argiope trifasciata. The sequence goes on along the minus strand of JAPMOQ010065301.1, from coordinate 1,184,678 downwards.
AAAGAAAATTTCAGAAAACTAACTTCAATAACATGTAGTGTAACACAAACAGAGTTCCAGAAATATCACCCAAAGCAATGAATTAATGAATATTTTACTTTTTATGGAAATTAAAGAAAATTCTTTGGAAAGAAATAGTTCTTGTTTGCAATTCAGAATGTCTTTGAATATTCCAGTTTACATAAACAAATAGATTTATACACTCAAGAGTTAAAAATAATTTTGTTCACGTGGAAATTAAGGAAAATTCTTTCGTTTGAAATGTCTTTGGTGCTCAAACAGGATGGTCAACAAATGCACTTTCTTATTGAAACTTCCATAAAAGATATAAATTTTTTTGAGGGGGAGTGCTCAAATTATTGAGATTAAAATTCTTTTTGAAAATCTTTTCTGTTAGAAAATTCAAAGCTTATAGCCATCCAGAGGCAGCAGTTTACGTAAAATTTATATAAAAAATTGCCCTAAATTTTCGAAAATAACATATTGTTAAAAAATAAAATCTCGCCAAAGAATTTTGAAAACAAATTTATAAACATATTTTCTAAAATTAAAAATCAAACCACGGAAAATTATTAAAATTGATTGTAAAAATAAAACTTCACTGAACAACAGCAGATAATGTGCATTTGTCAAGAAATAACAATCTAGAACAAGAACCAATAAATATTTGAATCCCAATCTCGATCTCAATAACTCATCTAAACGATTATTTATAAATACTGTATTTAAATTTAGAACAAAAGTCATAAAATTAAAAAAAATCAATTTGAAAATAATTATATTAAATTGAATAATGAAATATTATATCGTGGAAATATGTAAAATATGCTAAAGATCTACAATTTATATCAGAAGATTTATGATCCTAAAGATGCAGGAATCTATTTCAAGAATACAGAAGTATCACATTTCATATCTAAAATACCATTTCATGAAAAGGAAAATAAACATATATTTATTCAAATACTAGCAAAAAGACCAAAAATATTTAAATGTCCAAATATTAAATAAAATGAAATATGAAACTTTGAAATATATACAATCTTCCAGATCAACTCATTATACGGCTCAATAGGTATTAATTTAATAAACAGCGATCTAAGCCAAGAACTTAAGAACAATTCATTCCCTTTCTCAGACAATATTTCACGAAAAAAGAATATTTACAAATATTAGTTCAAACTTCAGAAAAAAATACCAAAAAAAAAAAAAATCAGTAAAAATAATTTTGTTCTGATATAAATTTTGAAAACCCAAAATATGTCAAAACTTATCTTCCAGAGTAAAATTTTATAATGTTCAAAAGGAAATAAATAGTAATTCAAAAACAGTAATCTAAGCCAAGAACTTATGAACAATTCATCTCGTATCTCTGACAAATACTTTCATGAAAACGATTATTAAAAAATATTAGTACAAGCTTCATCAAAATGTGGAAGAAAAATTTAACCATATCAAGAAAAATGAATTATGAACTGTCAAATACACTGATGGAAAAAAAAAATCCCAACACTAGGAAGGAGCTGTGCTAGATAAACGAAATTTGGTAGGCGTGTTTATACATCTGAAAGATGACGTCGATTCGAATTTCGAGCTACGCGTGTAAGTGTGGCGCTAGTAGCGACACTATGAACATGCAAATGAGGTTTGCTTTAAATAAGCGCTGTAAGGTTCGTGATCGTTATTTACAGTTGAGATTTGACGTAGTGGGTAAATGTTAGTCAAGGATGCCTATGAGAAGACGAAGAAGCCATTATCAACAGATCACTTTGAACGAGGTCGTGTTGTAGGGCTGCGAGAAGGTGGGTTTTCTTTCCCCAATATTGCTGAAAGACTTGGCAGGAATGTATCCACCGTGCATGAGCATTGGTGGCAGTGGTCAAGGGAATGTACTGCCTCAAGAAGACCAGGTTCCGGGCGGCCACGTGGTACTACTGAGAGGGAATACCGTCGTATTCGGCGTATGGCTGTCGCTAATCATACTGCGTCTGCAGCTGAAATTCGAGCAGTAGTTGGCATTACAGTGACATAACGAACTGTTACAAATCAGTTACTTCAAGGACAGCTCCGAGCCAGACGCCCTGTACAGAGCATTCCACTGACTCTAAACCACTGCCGTTTGCGACGTGAGTGGTGTCAAGTTAGAGCTCATTGAAGGACGGAGTGGAGATCTGTTGTGTTTTCTGATGAAAGCCGGTTCTCCCTTGGTGGCAGTGATAGCCGTTTTTTGGTTAGAGGGAAGCCAGGTGAACGCCTACTAGTGACATGACTGCGGCCTAGACACACAGGGCCTACTCCTAGAGTTATGGTTTGGGGAGCAATTTCGTATGACAGCAGGAACTCGTTCGTGGTTATCCCACGCACCCTGACTGCAAATTTGTACGTCAGTCTACTGATACAACCTGTTGTGCTGTCATTCATGAACAGCATTCAAGGGGGTGTTTTCCAACAGGATAACGCTCGCCCTCATACCGCTGTTGTAACCCAACATGCTCTACAGAGTGTCGACATGTTGCCTTGGCCTGCTAAATCACCAGATCTTTCTCCAATCGAGCACGTATGGGGCATCATTGGACGACAACTCCAGCGTCATCCACAACCGGCGTTAACCGCCCTGCATTGAGCGCCCATGTGCCACAGGCATGGAACTTCATCCCACAAACTGATATCCGGCCCCTGTACGACACAATGCATGCACGTTTGCATGCTTACATTCAAAATTCTGGCGATTACACCGGTTACTAATGTTCCAACATTTCACATTTGAAATGGCTCTTCTCGCCAATGGCTCTACCTGTGATCTTGAAACTTTAATCAATTAAATAAGTTACTTAGGTAAATGTACTCCTAAAATTTCATTACTGTACAATAATTTTTTCTTGGGGTTGGGATTTTTTTTCCATCAGTGTATATAAAAATCTAATAATCCGAACCAAACTTCTATAATGCTCAATGGGAATTAATTTAATAAACAGCAATCTAATCCAAGAACATAAGAACAATTCACATTATTTCTCAAGCAATATTTCAGGAAAGAAGAATATTCACTAATATTATTTCAAACTTTAGCAGGCAATGCAACAAACCCATTTGTAAGTAATTATAAAAAAAAAAAAAAAAAAAAAAAATGTGAAAACCCAAAATATGTCAAATCACCATATGAATTGCGAAATAGTGCGTTCTTGAAATTTTAAAAAATTTTCAACTTTATATATTCGATATTGGAAAACATTTGATGATCCAAATAAATTAATCTGCGACATAAAAGCACAAATATTTCCACTTCAAATCTGTGATAAAATTTCATGAAAAAGATGTTTAACAAATATTAGTTCAGACATCAGCAAAAAGTTAAAAAAATCATATTATCTAAAAGAAATTCTGAAACTTGGAAATGTATAGAAATCTAATCTGCCAGACAAAATTATAATTGCACTCAATGAGAAATTAATTTAATGAACAGCAGTATAAGCAAAGATCTTACGAACAATTCACTTCATTTCTCAGGCAATATTACATGAAAATAATATTTACAAGTAATAGTTCAAACTTCAACAGGAAATAAAAAAAATCAATTTGCAAACATTTACCTGAAAATAAATTGCAAAAGTATAAGTAGAAATCTGGTCTGGAATCTAATCTTCCAGGTCAACTTTTATTATTTTGAACGAAAAGTATGTTGTAAAAAATACAAAAACAAAGAAAAAGCAATTTGAGCTAAGAACTTACTAACAGTTCACTTCATTTCTCAGTCAATATTCCAGGGCAAAAAAAGAATATCCCCAAATATTCGTTCAAACATCATCAATAAATGCTAGAAATAGATTTATGCATATTTTTTCTAAAATAAATTGTGAAATTTTGAAATACATAGCAATTTTATCTTTCATGCCCAAACGTTTATGATGTTGAGATAAGTAGTAATGCAAAAACAGCATTTAAATCAAGAACTTACAAACAATTTACTTTATTTTTCAGACCTAAGTCCATGAAAAAATAAAGAATATTTGCAAATATTAGTTCAAACATCAGCAAGAAATTCCAGAAACAAATTCACAATCACTCATTCTTCAATAAATTGTGAAAACTTATACCATGTCGAAATCTAATCTTCCAGGCCAAATTCCTATAATCCACAATGCGAGATATGTGGTCATCCAGAAACGGCAATCTAAGCCAAGAACCCACAGATATTTCACTTCATATCGAACATAATGAAAACTCGGCGGGAATGAAAAGTCTGTGACGTCCAGATCGGATGATAAATGCACTCATTAATTTAGTCGGCGTGAATTCCAATCTCTCCTCGAATGGGTTTCTGTCGCCGGGGATCGATTCTGTTGACTCTCTGCAGGACACGCATTTCTGGAGTTTTGATGGAAGACCCCCGAGGAACTTATCGGACTAACAGAACTTGGGGAGCGAGATACCTGTTTTATCAGAAGCTGAACTGGAATGATTCCATCGGTCACGGAGATAGTGTCGATTAATTTCAATATCTGTTCCATTTAATTTATTTCCAGATGAGACAGAAGTTTGACTGGGATGTTTGGAGTTGTAGAAATGAATGAAGTCGTAATAAGTTTTAATTAGAGATGAAACAAATGTTGAAAAGACAATGAAAGACATTATGCAAACAGAAAAAATTTGTTTTTAATTATTAGAATAGGTAAGAAATTTACTGGGGCTCAGGTAATAAGAAAAAAAAAGAGTAAAATTATTGTGGAATATTATTGAAAGTGTATTATATTTACGAGTAATAATTTTGCCTCAAATTTAAATAATAAAAGCAAAAGTAATGGAGCTCGAAAGCTATATTTTTTAAAAATAAAACTGAAATAAGGAAACAATTTCTGTAATAGTGTTTTATACGCTTTAGTAACGTGGCTGTCTCAAACACTGACATTTAGTGGTTATAGAGTTTTTGATAATAAAATTATGTTCTTTACAATTAAAGCTTTCTAAGGAAGTTAATTTTTTTGATTTTAAAATAACTTGACAGCATATATTGGAGAATTAGGCTAATAGGAATACAAAAAAAAACAATTAATAACAAGGGAAAAGATTGTAAAAATAATTATTCTATCCTTGATTTTTCATCAAGTTGGCGACCATAGTAGAGGAATTCGCAAGTAAATATGCACAAGAAAATGTTAATGATGTTGAGAATGTGTAATACTGTTTCACAGCACTATTAGTTTCTTAATAAAAAAGACAATTTTACAGGAATTGTAATGACTGTTAAATGAACACCGAATCAATGATCTCCGGCTTTGGAAACAAAATTGGCGATTATTTAGACATGGCAAATATGATAAATCTTCATTAGAATTTGATTTTCATTGTTTGTGCTAAAATATTCGAACATATACATTATACCTTAACCCGGAAGGAATAAAAGTGAAGGAATACAGATGAATATAGTTAAGTCGAGAGGATCTGTAGCCAGCGATTTTTTCTTTGCCGTTTTGATTTGCAGCGAGCTTTCTCTAAATAAATTTGCATAATTACTATTTGTTGCTTGTATGTTGAACTCTGCAAGTGCTGTTTTGGGTGCTTCTGTATTTTGTTTCCCATACTTTGTGTTTTCTACTAGATATTATCCATTTGTTGAACTTTTCATTTTCAGCAACAATAACGATGTTTTCTGCTTTGGAGGGAAGACTTGTAAAAGCAGATATTACATTCTTGATTATATAATGAATTGCCGATATAGTTATTGTTGTAAATGAATTCTGGAGCTATTTGAGTTACAATTTAAGAATGGCTTTGGAAATTGGTTCAGAAGTCAGTACAATGAAATTCAGCTGGAATGGTCGCCTCTGCATTTTCCAGCATACGCTCCAATAAATTTTATACCTCTCTTTCTACATAAAACTATAGAATTTGAGTAAGGTCTCCAGAATCTTGCATGAGATTAGAAAACAATAGTTAGGAAATGTATCTACTTTTTTTTACTAAATCTATCTTGAGAATATGGAACTCTGACGCCTTTTTAAATGTCAATTAATAACCAACTTTTACAAGAAGATGCAGTTTAATCATATGCAATATTTTATTGAAGTTTTAAGCAAGTTCTTTTATGAATCATTGAGTTTGTATATATGCGAAAATAGAGACAGACGGATGGTCATTCGTTGACAGATTTTGCTCTCAATTGGATAAGAATATGAATTTTAGATACTAAATTCGTGCATCAAAATTTATCTATGCCGCTTTTTGTAGTTTTCGAATTCCCTTTTGCTTGAGCAGACAAATTTTCTCTAAATGGATTTTGATCAAATTTTGGCATAAACCTACAAACTTAATCGTCAACCCGTATACCAAACAACATCCGTCTAACTCAAAATGTGTTTGAGATATCGAGTTCTTAGTCATACATAATGCCGAAAATGTGTTTTTATTACTCAAATATGTCTAAAATGTGGTCAAGCAAAAGGTCTTGACGATTATAATAATTCTTCAATACTTTGTTTATGAATAAAGTACAATACGTAGTATAAGTTTAAGTATAAAAATATAATACTTCACATATGGATAATGCTCTGTTTATGTACATCTGGTTGCAGATTTAAATTTCATATATATATAATTTTCTGTCCAGATATATAATTTATTGGTAAATGTTTCCTTGGTTTGTTTAAGATATTTTATGTGAATTAGAATTGGTGTCCAAAATTTATTTCCTGAAGGAATTTTTTTTGAAAAATATATCGTTATAATTGCTGCGTGATCAGATGTCTAGCATATGATGATCAACAAATTGGAATCTTAATAGGAATACTTTACTTTAAATATGAAAATGCATCTTATTCAGTTTTCCACAAAACTCTAGTTTATACACAATATTTAAAGGAAATTGTTTTAAATTGACTTAATGTTTTTATAAAGAATTTATTTAACTTGTTACACATGCAATGCTCTGATATTTATATTCCAAACAATATTGGAAATCTATTGAACAGTTTTTTGTAAAAAGAAATATAAAATATGTTTCTTTTATGATAGAAAAACTAATAAATTCGAAAAATTCTTTTATTTATATGTTTCTTAAAATTTATGCCGCATTATTGTATTTTGCGTATAAAAATTGATTGTTTGTTGAAACTTACAATGAAAGATAATCAAAATAATATAGGGAGCAACATTTGTCAAGAATAACGCCGACATCATGTCTATTTGCATATGAAAATTTTGACAAAAGAATAAATTACATAAATATTACAAAAGATTCGAATGCATTTATTATTTCAAATTCGTCCTACTTTCCAGATCCATTTTTTAAAAATAGATTAGACTCCCATTTATTTCCTTTGAGGATAAAAAAAAAAACACTGAAGCAAAGGCATACAAATATCTTATTCCAAGAACGAAATGGTAAAAAGAGATTCTGAAATTCCGAAACAGTATTCCCCCGTGGAAGGACTTGGAATCTTCTTGTACAATTGATACAAGTACAAAGAAACTCATCCCATCACGTATGGCCATTCAAGATCTGGCGTATAAATATATTCATCCATGTATTATCTACCTTCTGTCTTCGGTGAAATGGTAAGATTTACTCACACAGCTTTGAGTTGATAGATGGGCCTATACGCTAGAGACTCGGACAAGAGCTTCTTTAAAAAATGAATGCCAATCTGAAAACCTGGCATCCTTTCAATTTTCAACGAGGCATTGAAAAATAATTGAAGCCATTTTCTTCAATACCTCGATATCTCCAGAACATTCAGGTGAAGTGTTTTACTTCAGAATATAATACATTAACCCTTTTTAATTTCGTTTTTGTTATTTTTCTACAGGATATCGTGACCAGTTCTGGTATCAAAGAAACTTTTGTAGTTTAGCCCTTTAAGCGGTCAATTTTTTTACCAGAAATGCTTCCAAAAAAGGCATATTTTTCTTCCACAATTTTACTCATGAGAGAAGAATCAATGAATGTTTCCTAAAATTGTAGAACATCAGAAGTGTCGTCAAATTGAATCGTGTCAACAGAAGGAATACTAGTAAATTTAAATCGATGATACGGAACAGGTTGGTTTTTCACATTAACCTCGGTAAAAATTCCTGCAGAAGTCTATTCTTCATCAGAGCTGAGCTCACTGCACGAATCATTTGAGAAATAACCCAAATAATTAGAAGAAATATCTGTATCTGTATTAGAATGTAGTTCATCATCTAACAAGAAAGTATTTTCGTTTATTCCATCCATAACTTCCATAAGAAAAAACAAGGTTTTAAATTCACAAGCGTTGAATACAGTAGAACAAAAATTTCGAAGAAATATTCCCGCTACAAAGAAAAAACCCGGATGAAAAGAATTTCAGTTTCATGGACAAGACACGCCATCTATTAAAAATATTAATACTAAATAGTCTCTTTACTATATTGAAAAATACGGGCAAACCAGAGAAGGAAAGGAGAAAATATCGATGACCGTACGTCGTACGGGCAAACCAGTTGAGGCCAATTTTGGGTAGCACGTACACTGTACGGGCAAACCGCTTAAGGGGTTAGTTTAGTAATATTAACGTTATGTTTTAAAGCAACAATATGGTTATTTTGAAACGGACTTCGTAATTTTGAACCTTGGTGATATGACTAGGACGACAGTTGAACTGGCATTCCCTCTCTCCACACAAAGCCAGCTGGAAGACGTTTGACCCGGTTGAATTTAACATGCATCAGACCCTCTTACAAGACGGTTCTTTGGTGGAATCGGGTCTCGAACCTGAAGCCCTCCAAATTCCGATGCCTAAATCTTACTACCAGACAAAATTTCAAAACAATTTTTTAACAATTCGTAATTAATGGTTGATTCCTTATATTTTATTTGCACTTTAACTTTATCCTCACACCGCTGCCCTTTGCATAACATCAAAGAGGAAAAACTAGCTTATAGAATAGCTGTTTTGAAATTTAAAAGTATACAAATAAGTTATTGTATCCACTGTTCAACAGAAGACTCTCTTTCCCTAAGTGTGAGCATTCTCTCTCTGGTATTCGCATCTGACCGTTCATTTCCTCTACATTCTCACTGCTGCGCAACAAACGAAATGCATTATCGCATTAAATGCGTTTTGGCATTTAATGAGTTCCGATCAAAGTTTTATTTCCTTTTTCTTCTAGGGTAGGGGCAGAATGAGTTTTAAATCCCTGTTTAAAATCAAAGAAAAAATTGTGTACATCTTAAATATAAAAAAATGTATCGCACATGCATACCACAGCTCTTGATATTTGCGCATGCTCTTCTTGAGATTTTCGAACATGCACAAATAAGTGAAAATCCCAGATGCTGTTGTTTGACACATTGCAATTTACAGTAGGAAAGTAATTAAAATCGTAATCATGGAACTAATTTTTTTATTTTGATAGGACTTCAATATACTAAAACTTTTCCCGATAAATGTCCTACAAAAGGATACAAATATATCCATTATCTTTTCTCGAGTTTATATCTTTCAAACATACAGAAGATTTGCTTTTATACTATGAATAGATTGCATTATGCGATATGCATGGTACAAGAACCATTATAAAAGATCTGTAAGGCAAGTGCTGAATCTAGAGATACCAAAATTGGCAATCACTTACTCCTTGACGAGGAAATTTTAATAAGGAAATTTCAATTATATTTGTAATTAAAATCAGAATTTTAAAGCTTTTTTCTGAGTAATTTCGGAAAATGTTATTGCATAAAAACGAAACAATTTTACAAGGCTTTGAAATGAAAAAATAAAATTTTAGTGATATGGATGTTATATGATACGATATTTTAGTACTTTTAATCAACAACATATTTTAAAGTACAAGATGTGTTTAAACGAAACAGTGTGAAACAACACTGTGAGTATAAATGAATATTTTATACAGAGCATACAGCATAGACCTGAGCACAACTATCCCGTTGATTTACGAGCCAAAGGAGTCCCTATTCCAAGGATTCCATTGCCAGTGACGAGACCCAATCCTTCACAACATTTTTGAGTTCACCTTTTGAGAAGCGCTTCCTTTTTGATGTTTTTTCAGGGCACCAATCACAAGACAGTTGCAGGCTAACATGTCCGGGCTGTAGGGGGGATGGTCAAGCTGCTTTATTTGAACTTGGTCATTCCCGCATGTGTGACTTTGAAGACGTGCGGACGCCATTATCATGGAGCAGAACCACACCATGGCTGAATAGCCCCGGTCTTTTATTCTTGATGGACCTGTGTAGTCTTCGGCGTATCTTGCAGTACACTCGAAGTTGATGGTTCTTCTGTAAAATTTTCACGCGCACTGCCACGTCAATTGGACTACGCACTTTATAAAAGCCTCTCCTTTTTCCTGTTCATTCTCTGATCTACACCGGAGACTCCATCCCTAGATGTCTCGCTACGTTCTCCATTACCGGCATCGGTAAAAATGTTGTATTTATTCATGGTAAAAATCGGTAAACTGTATTTATTCATGCTTGATACACAACATACTAAATAAATGTAAGATAATGTATTATTAAAATAAAAATCGCCAAAAAATTCGAATTATCGAATCTCTACGTCTCAGCGTTTCATGAATCTTAAAAAATTTTAGATTTTTTTTCTCTAAATTCTTGTTTGTTAAAAATATAAATGTCTAAGAGAATGAAATTTGTAAAAAAATATGTGATCGTCATTTAAAATTTATAGAATCCATTTAATTTTGTGCGAATTCCATTTACAAAAAAGCTGCCTATTTATCCAACTGCATTTGAATACAATAATAACAAGTATAAGATGGAGATACTCTCTCGTGGCGAAGAAAATCGAACCGACATATTTTATTTGAACCAACACAAATGCTAACTATTTTGTGTAGTTTTTTGTTTTGTAATTTATAAAATTTACACCTGTTTTCGTTCCTATCTGGTGGCAGCAGCCATGGATAATAGAATTAGTATTATGTTTTATCTTTTGGCAACAAAAGTTGTTGTATAGTTGTATACTGGATGCTGTATTAGATAAATGTTTATGTGCGTTATTTTTTGCGATGTGTTGTATGTTAATTCATTCATTCTGTTCATTAAAATAATCCTTAAAACGTCAGGACTCCTCTCAACATTTTATGTGGACTTAGTGTCGAAACGATATTTTTTGGGCAAGCTCTTTAAACAAACCTTAAATTTGGATAGAATTTTAGAAGAAATGGAAAGGTATGTGGATAATATTTCTCTTTTCATTAGAAATATAGAATCTAAATCCGCAATACTTTCTAGTAAAAATTCATTTTGCTTTTTATTTACTGATATACGAAGAAAACTTGAAAGGAAAGAGAAAGTATTACCAAGTAATCAGTAAGTATGCCAATATTTAGCTGCCTATCAGTGAGTGTGCCAATATTTTGATGTTAAAACAGCTATGATGTGTCCTTTAACACCACTAATAATGTCAGAAATGCCAATCCTCCCAAAAGTCAAATTTCAAGAATGTTAACCGGTTGAACAATTTCTATCTATTCTGAATCTATTCTGATTCTGAATTAAAAAAAATGAAAAGAAGCTCTTTTAATGAATGATTTTCAACATTAAATAAAAGTTAACTAAGCAATATTCTAATAGTTAATGAATAAATTTGTTGGCACTTATACTCAAAAAAATTTCTTACTCTATTGATACATTCTGTATTAATTGTTTACAGTATTACATCTGCCGAAGATTATTTACAAACTGTATATCAATTGAAAAAATAAGGGTAATCCCAATTTAGTCAATAGACATCATCAGATAATAACGCCAATCTGACGGAATTAATATTTATTAGAAAAAATATTTCTCATTATGTAATATTGTTTTAATGTAAGCCTGTATTTTTGTGCTCATATAATATTTAAATCAGTGATTGAACAAAATACCATATTACGTTGTATTTGCGGATAAGACCCCTGTTTTACTTGGCAATTTTCAGTTTACGCCAAGACGGCAGAAATTCCTTATACACAATGCAACCACCTTGGCTATAAAATCTGGGGATTGTAAATAATCACAATTATTCATTGTTATACCGACTAAAAGTTATTGCTGCATTGTTGAAATAATTGTAGTCATTTAACAAGGAAAATTGTAAAAGAGAATATATACAACAATAAGTGAAGTAACAATGTATATATATTATATTGTTACTTCATTAGTATTAATAATTTTTGAGCGAACTTTGTGCGTTTGAGAAATTTGCTGCGAATATTTTTCTGGTGAATTTTGTGCTGAAATACTATGGATGTCTTTATCAAGATATCAATTTATTTGCAACTTTTGATGTGTTGCGTTATGGTTGCAGTACATGGAGATTTTGCCTTCGTGATCCCTATTATGGGATATGCATTTTTGATGGAAATTCTTAAATATGCCTGTTCGATGTTGGTATGCAAAAATGAGACTGCAGATGACAAAGTAGAACTGAATGTAGTAGAAAAATCAGTAATTCCTATTGTATATGATCGATCTGTTTGGCTTTTCTGCCAAGCTCTTGGAATTGAAGCTAATTTGGGAAATTCTTTTGAAAATGGGATTGGAAGTTCTATTAAAACACCAGCACCTTTCGTACGCTCCTCAAAAGTTTGGAGTTTGTGCAAGTATTTGGGAATAAGAGCTGAACTACAATTCCCCGCGAATTACGTCATGTCTAAGGAAAATGATATCCCAACCGTCTTTTCGAAAGATGTGTATTTGCTGTGCAAAACTTTGGAAATACCCGCAAAGTTGCAGGCTTAAATGTTGCGTTTGGACATTTTAAAGATTTTTCTCATAGATAATTATTAAGCCTTTCTGCAAAAATCTTCATCATTTTTCGAAGGAGTGCTACTGAAATATTGAAAAAAAAACCCATGCTTTTATTTCACTTCTTTACGAATTCTGTTACTCAAGAGACAATTCACTTTGGAACTTGGACATCATCGAACCTGAATAGAATAATTCAATGAATGACGAGCGATTAGAAGTATCTTTACTCTGACACCTTCTCGATATTTTGTATAATTTAAAGATTTTTCAGAAAAAAAAACTATTGAGCCTGTCTGCAAACATCTGCATCATTTTTCGACTGAGAGCTGCTGAAGTATGAAAATACCGACACATTCCTTTATGCACTTTCTTTACGAATTCTGTTACTCAAGAGACAATTTGTCTTTTCTTTGGACTCCTGGAACTTGAATATCATCAAACCTGAACAGAATAATTTGCTGAAGACGGAAATCACCGACACATCAGTTTATATTCGTTTCTTTACGATTTTTGTTACTTAAGAGACTATTCATCTTTCATTTGGTTTCCAGTAACTTGTGTATCATCGAGCTTGAAACGAATAATTCAGCGAATGAGGAGCAATTTCACGAATCTTTGTTCTGACACCTTGCTGCTAATTTGAATGTTTTAAAGGTTTTTTTTGGTGCAGAAAACTATTAAGTATTGCTATGAACATCTCCATCATTTTTCGACTGAGAACTTCTGAAGACGAAAATTACAAACACATCTCTTTACATTTGTTTCTTTACGAATTCTGTTACTTAAGAGACTATTCAACATTTCTTTGGACTTCAGTAACTTGAACATCATCGAACTTGAAACGAATAATTCAGCGAATGACGAGAGACTCCAGTGTCTTTGTTCTGTCACCTTTTTGCTATTTAGCATATATCAAAGAGTTTTGAGTTAAAAAGCTACTGAGCATCATTTCTACAAGCATCTTCATCCTCTTCTGACTGAGAGCTGTTGAAGTTGGAAATTAACGAATACGACAAAGGCAACCCTGTGAAAGATTATAAATTCTTCTTACGCTTTGAGTAAAAAGACGGAAACATTAAAGACTATTTATTGCGCTTTTATATATGGCAAATACACATTTAGATATTGTCTGAGAAATGCGGAACTTACAAATCACCGATAATGACTAGAAGAAAATGAATATTTGAATATGATTTAGAGCTATTTATTTAGACTACGAGAGGGACTATTGCTGAAAATCAATTGACAATAATTAAAGAAGCCATTCTGTATTTCATGCTTACAATATACTGATGTATTCTTTCTTCGCATATCAATTCTTATTTGAGAGCTGTACCATATTAAAATCTATTAATCTTGTTTTAACTTTTACCAGATCTTAGTTTTGTATTTGGCTAAGACATCTTGAATTTAGAAATCATTGGATATCAGGAAAAACTAAAAGATTGCCGAGCGATTATAGAGGCCTTCTTGCACCATTTCTGTTTGAGAGTTGTGTCTATGATGAAATATTTCCCAAACTTTAATAGGTTTTTCAAAAAATTTCTTGGAAGTTGTCTGAGAATAGTTTTGCTCGATATAATAAGAATGAGAAACGATGTATTCATTGAAAGATCGACGTAATATATAACTTTCTTTGAATGCTTTCTTAAATATTAACTTTTTTTGCTTCTTGAAGGACGATTCCAATTTGGAGAGCAGTTTTAAACTGCTTATCTCTATCTCAAAAATACTGAAGATAAATGCACATGTCTGCAAGCATTGGTACTCTACATCCCTCATTACTTGATCTACAGCAAGAAAATTTGGGAATAATACTGTGATTTATTTGACATTTCCAGAATTTTTTGAGACTTTAATTAATTAAATAATAAACAATTTTGATATTTGTAATTAGAGAATTTAACATCGTTACGTAAATTTGTCATGCAATTTTCTTCTGAATATTAGCAGTTATTAAAAACCTATCTTTTCTTAATTTCCGACAATAAAATACCTTTTTGCATTGAAAAGCGTTTCCATTATTTCCTAAACTTTTATTAGCATCATTTTTTCCTTTGATAAGATATAAGAAAAGTTTTTAAAAAATCTATTGTAATAGTAGAGATGAATGTGTGTACTTGTGTTAGCCCTTTTTATGTCAACCTTTACCTACAACTTTCAACGTTAGCATGTATCTAAATCATAGAATAGGAATGTGAACTTCGGTACGGTATTAAAAGTTTTTAATTAATTAAAAATTAGATTGAATTTTGATGTTTCTCTAAGATAAACTTTAAAAACATTACTGAGCAAGAAATAAATTTTTCCTGATTTCAAAATTTAAAAAAATGAAATCTACCATCACAAATTTCAAGTTATCATATGAGATCATAAATATTTTTTAAGTCATTATTTTTTTTCTAGCCGGCAAACAAAGTTTTGGAACTGAGATAAAAAAAAGAGTTTTAGATGAAAAAAACTATCGTTTTTTTAAATGTCGACGCCTGCGTGATCTGGCAATTTCGTTCTTGTTTTAAACCGGTTTAAACTGGTTAATCACTTAAATTAATTAAGACAATTCTTAAGAATTCAGAGAATATATAATTTGGAAATCAAGTTGTGACTTTAGCTGACGAGAAACCACGAAATGTGTAAACTTTATGCATTATTTTCTAATAATATTATTTTAATTAATTGAAATTGTCTCTGAACCAACAATCTTTATCTGTTAAACAAACGATATTTTAACTTATTGGATTATTTAAAGAAAATTGCTTGATTTAGACAATAACACTCTGCTTTCCAAGAGAAAAACTACAAACAGATTATTCAAAAGGTTTAAAGTCAATTCCAAAATAAAACTGCATTAGCAGACGGAAGATAATTGAAAAATTATATTTTGAAAGCAACAATAAAACAAAACTAAATTTACAGACGATAAATATTTCAAAGGCTACACTGTGAAAGTCGACTCAAAAATAAAAAAGGGATAAATCACCAATTTATTGCTTGCGTATTTTGAAGCTTCAACCTGTTGCCTTCACATTTTGAGGCTCCAAAAACTTGAAGTGAAAATAATATCATGTTCTCACATAATAAAATACTTTTTTTAAGTTGAATTACTTTAAAAAGTTAATTTTATACGTACTATGTAGATAAAGAATTAGTCCTAAAATGTTATCATGCCATAAAACTTTAGATAAGATACTTGAATCTCTATCAATATTTTCCTTTTAAATTTAAATAGAGAAATTTTCAATAAGGAAAAGATTTATTAATGATTAATAATTATTTCTAATTTATATTATCTATTACTATAATACGAGGAATGGTTGTCAAGTCGAAAATCGCGCCAGAATTAATAAACTCCGGTAAACTTGGGGGTCTGGGGTTTTTGGC